>JAQGAH010001121.1:0-18354 GCA_034696885.1 Lepidocyrtus paradoxus | reverse complement strand
TAGTTTCCTGTAATTTTAATTGAACGAGTATAGTTTAAATGGTTGTCAAGGTTATGTGTGTTATGTCATTTGGTCAGTTAAAGTGGGGGTTCCTATACTGTATCCGGTCGCAAGTTTGTATAGCTGTGGATGGCAAGTTATTACTACTTTATTATTAACCTATCAAAATCGATGGATTATAAGGTAATATTACTGACCAGGGTTAGTCTGCAGGGAAAAGGAAACTTCTAGTGTAAATTATAATCATTTGCATGATTTAGAAAATATACACCATACAATACTCTGGATAGTTGTAAAATTCGATACAATTCATGCTAATATCTTAATTCACCCCAAATGCATATTTTACATACACCAAAACGCCATCAAACGTCGGCCTTCCTCCAGCTCCCTACCTCATGACGAGGAGTAGCTCTATTATATCAAAAGAACAGTATTTCTGCTATATGATACGTCGCGCATAATCACGCTCAGGATATATGTAGACTTTTACAGATGAAACAAAACCATCCCTCTCATGGTCATATGCGTCAAATACCATACACGCATATATACACAAGCGCACGTATTTATAAAAACAAGTACATCACAGTTAGACTTGTTACCTATAACCTTTAGATTTCAGTATATTTAGAAAATCACTGCTGTCGTCATCAGTTGATTTGTAGAAAGCTGATACTTTCTTTAGTAACGAAGAGTGTGTCCGATTAGGTAAGTAAACATCGTAAGTGAAGTTAGGTAAGTAATTAAGAGCGTAATTAATTAATTAATTCATTACGTATTTCGTAATTGGATCTTAATTAATAGCGATTAAATACTTACATTAAAAGCGATTGCTCTGTTAATAATAATAATAAGAGAAAGTTGATTGGTTTATTATATTAACGCATCCTTTCTTTTGAACCGCAGCCAGGATGGCCACACCATCCAATAATGGTGACAACAACGACTCGTTGGTCCCTTTGAAAAAGACAACTGCTGTTCCATCGCTTCCTCGTATCCCGTCAACCTGTGCAGAAAAGTCACGTGTCAAGTCTGCGACTACCAGCAAGCGAAAAGTTCCCTCGACCTACGGGTTAGTGCTAACTCGGCTTACTCCTCGTCATCTTGCAAAACTTGCAATCAAAGTCATGGGTGATGATGATGATAAGGCTGCCTCTGGTTCCAGATTTAATGAACTCGTTGAAAAATACAAACAGGAACTGGGCTTTGCAAGTGGTAATGATGATGGGAATCCAACGGGAGGGCTGAAAAAACAAAAAAGGGATCATCAGAGTGAGTGTAGGCATCGGCAAGTGACAAAGGCTGGGCCAGCAGTTTTGAAAGAAATGGAGAAACGGAAGCAGCCTCCAGTTGCTAATGAGAGCAGAGACATGCCAGACTTGCTGGCAATTGAAATGAAGAGGCTGAAACAGGCGCAACGCCGGAAGCAGCTAGAGATTGAGAAAAGGATAGAGGTCGAGCGCCAAAGGATGTTGAAAGCTGCAGAGAAGGAGGTCCTGCAACTGGAAAAGAAGCGAGAACAACGACAACAACAACAACAACGACAAAAGGGCAGAGTTGTTCAAGAAACAAAAGAAATGGAACGGAAGCGGACAGAAGCTGAAAACGAACACGATCGAAGGAAAGTGCTACTTGCAAATCAAAAGTCACACCGGGCACTGGATACTCAAAGAATCTCGTCTTCATTTGAAAAGCCATTGCCATCGTCATCAAATGCCATTGAACGGGAACAAAAAACGAAGAAGGAAAAAGAAAAAGCAAAAGATGAGGAAAAGCAAAAGAAGAAGAAGAAGAAGAAGAAGGAAGAGGAGATTCCGGTTCTTAAAAATCAAGAAGCGGAGCGATTGAGGAGAGAGTCTGAATGGTTTGAGAAGCGTAAGGAAAGGGAATCCAAACAAAACAAAAAGTGGCTGGATTATGTAGATAGCTGTTCAGGTGGTGACGTGTTGGATATTTTCGTTGACGAGGACACTAATGACCTGGCTCCGCCCGACCAGCCGACAAATCCATTTTCCATGCGGAACCGGAAGCTGAAATAGTAGGATGGGTTAGAATGACAACTTGTTGACAAATTGTACGCAAGCTCTATTTTTTCTTCCTTTCATATTTTGCTAGAAATGTTATGTAGGCTATTATATTTAAAATCTCATGGCCCATTACTAATACAGAAGGTGTCCTTCGTTTGAGTAACGAACATTTTGAAGGGCTTGTTTCATTTTGACTTTGTGAAAATGAATTTTACGTTAGTTTTTTTTTACACTAAATTGATTGCAGGTCTTCTTCTCAATGCTCATCGGCGTCGATCATCAATATTACCAATAAAATTGCTGTTTTCACATTTCGATCACTAATCTGAAGATTCAAGTTGTTTCATTATAATTTACTTAGTATGTTTATCTATTATATGACTTTCCTTCTCAAAGTTATGTATTACTTATGTAAGAAAATAAAATGTATCGTTTTCTTTGAAATTTTTTGAATCCGTGTTATTGGTATCATATTACTTTTATTATAAAAAAAACAAAAAACAAATACAAGCGCAGCCCATCATGACAGAGTCTCATAATCATCATAAACCTTCACGTTTGAACGGCTGGAACTACACTTTAACTAATTAAAAAAGCATCCATTGTGAAAATTTTTTTCCTGCAGCATCATACATATTTGCTTCCACCTCCCACCCGCCTGACACTTTTTACAATATGTGGAGCCACGTAGGTGAAAACAGAGTATCAAACATCAGACACACATGATTTCAGCCAGCGTGGCGACACTTTTCCATCAAATACTCATACAAGCTGTCACATTTTTGTTGAATAGTTCATTGCATATTATGAAACAATCGATTCTTTATGTATTAGTTGCAATCAGATTTGATTTTGATTAAAAGTTAACTAGAATGTGCTAAAAAACAAAATCGATTTGATCCAAGCGTGGCGAACCATAAAAAATGATAGAATTAGATAAAATTGTTATGCGAGTTGGTCATAATTGACATGAGATTGAAGAGATTGTAATAGAGTGCACTAAAGAATTAATCAGAATAGCCCAATGTCATCATATGCAACCTACTTTGGAAATTATGGACCATCCACAATTTTATGATGAATTGCATACATAAACATACATATATTTTAATCTCATTTGAAACCTATTAGTGCAGGAGAACGTATGCATAGCTCATCACAGCTGACAGAAAGTGAATTTACAATAATTCCATCACAATAATAATTCCATCATAATGTTTCATAAAAAAATAGAGAAAAAAAATAGTATCATTTTAAATGAGGGAAGTGATAGGTGTTAAGAAAAGCAAAAAAAAACAAAACAAAACAAAACATAAATGAGTAAAAGAAATAAGTAAAAGAAATAAGACAGGACAAAAAAAAATATATAGTTGCACGCTCTCGTGATTGAACTCATGAACTGTTGGACAAAAGTAGACCATTTAGCTGCAGCATCACGTTTACTAACTCTAGTTATGGTTTTGCATTTGCAGTATTTACGTTATAGACAAAAAGCTTCCATGAATATCAACCAAACGAGCCAAGCACAGTCCAATAATCCATTGCAGTTAAAGGAGCTGTGTAAGTCATCCCATGGTCAATTTTTAATTAAAACCTACGCTGATTGCTTCGCTTTCTATACCACCTGAAAATATTATACCATTAATGAATATTTCACCAATTTATTCCATGCGTTTTTTTACGTAGATACCGACACGCGGGTGGAAAATATATGTATGTACTTGCTGGATGTCTGATGTTTGATCCTAGGACATTAGTAGGTTAGTTCTAAAAATATGAGCGCTTGTTTTGTGCTACATGAAACTGTTGATGATGATAAAGAAGAAATGATAATCTAATTGAAAACTAATTGTAAATGAAATGAAACAAACATAAATACAACGTGGTGGTACTCGAATAATGTTTATTGATAGTTTTCCACAATATTATCTTTAATTAGTAGACAACAGGCATATACTCACAAGTAAACTTGTACTCAACCAGATAAAAAGTTCATGTAAATATGTTTGTTTTGTTGTTTTGAAAAAAGAAGAAGAAGAAGAGTAAATGGAAGAATTTGGTAGTAAATGTTAAGTAATGATTGGATTAGATCTGTAAATCATTAATAATGATTAGAATTCAAATAATAAAAAACTGACGTTTGAGTGTATGAAGGAAAAGTTGATAAATGATGATTAAATATGGTTCACATTAATTTGACAGGGATATTATGAGAATCCATAATACTGAAGAGTTTCTGGATGTCCGGTATCTGCGAATCGAGGAATGTTGTCTCTGAAGAAACAAAGATCAAGTAATTTTTTGGACGGGAGATGGCGACATTTGTCCTGTTGGATTCTCTCATGAATCCAATCTGATGTCGGGAGTTGGAACGCACCATGCTTAGAATTACAACAGGAGCCTCCCTTCCCTCAAACGAGTCGACCGTGCATAACGAGATTTCCTAAAACGGAAATAACAACAACAACAACAAACCAATAGAAATTAGTATTTGACAAATTAAAATTGTTTTGAAACTTCAGAACAGTATTTGTATGGTAGCATTCGCATTCTCTAGTGACTATATTTGTATGTGTCTTAAAAGTGTAAATACTTACGCGGTAATTATTCCAAATGAGAGTACGCATCCTCCTCACCTGAGCTTTGTATACACTCAGGATTGCAATTTCCCGTTGACCCACCCCCCCCTCGAATCAACTTTTCTACTAGCTCACAGACAATGTCGCATTCTTTTTCATTAATGTATGATGACTCCAGCTAAATAAAGGATACAGAACAAAATCAAAATCAAGATCGACATCATTATAGTAGACAAGAGACTGTAAATGCTTAGAAATTAATACATGACGGTGGTTAATACATTTATCATTATTATTGCTATATATGTGATGGTAGATGATTGTTTTTCGACTCACACTAATATCAATTGCACGAAGATCCTCATCATTTGGATAGGTTACTCGTAGAATGTTTTTATCCTTTAGTTCCGGAAACTCATCATAAAATGAGGAAGGGTACGGATGATCAGGTCTCTCGTTGACAATTTGTGCACATTTCAGCCGACCATCGTAGCTCCATTCGGACACAATCTTGCAAATGCCTTGTGGAAAACGATATTGTTCGTTCAACTTTGTCATTGGAGCATCCTTCTTTATATAGTTGCTGCAGCAAATGAAAGAAATATATAATATGGACATTTTTTTGAACTATTTTATTTTATGTTATTTTATTTTTTGCATTTTTTTTTAAATATATGACCGACCACATATATGTGTGTGAACTTGGTTTTACTGAACCAAAACATTCTTAGATTGGTCTTTTGCTTTGTTTGTTTGTTTGTTTGTTGTTTTGTTTTTTTCTTCCGAGACTAAATAAGGGATAGTAAACGTAAAAGATAAAGCTTGAGTGTATGGGCTTACGTGGCGGTTAACATTTGCATCCATGGGATATGAGCACATGCCATGACGGGAGTTCGACTCTTGAAAACTGGGTTGAGTTGATGATAATCACCGATTATCCATAGTTTCTTTGGTCTCAGACCCAGTAACGGGAGCGTTTCACCCATGGTCATGAGATTGCTCTCATCCATAAAGATTGCCTGAAGCGCGTTTGACCCTCTTCGACGGAAATGCAGGAACAAGCGTCGATCCATGGCAGTAGCAGCAGTACAAATTATAACATCAGTATTACACAGAACAAGACTCCTAACGTATGCCAAGTGCTTCCTAATTTCCTCCTCTTCCTCCTCTGTTAGCATGCACCGAATGTCGTCGCGAATCCCTATAATAATAAATTAATTTTTGTTGATAAAAACGTAAATAAAACGTAAATTAGAATGTTTGTGGATAATAAATTATGACAAGTAAATACGTAAGAGGTTTCTTTTTGATTGTATTAGCTGTTTGGTTTGTTCCAAGTGGACGCTTACTTGTAAAAAGTAGATTCACACGTTCGTTTGCTCCGTATTCTGCATGATCCCGCACAGCAGAGTGGAGAAAGTTCCCTGGGCCGTCAACGTCAACAGCAACACCAACTGCTGATTCGCGAGTCTGAGCCATCATCCTCATAGCAGTCACTCTATAATTGGTAAGGTTCATTGCATTTTCCAATGTTTCCATCAGCACATCAGCCGCCAGGTTGGTTGGGGCTACACAAACAATGAGCCCTCCGTTCGGATTCCGCATATGAAGCTCGAGCACACCCAGACAGCACGTAAATGTCTTGCCACAGCCTGACGAGGATTTTTTTTTAAAAAAAAGCACAAAGAACATGTTGAGCCAATTTATTGTTGCATGTATACGAATTGAGTATATAAGCAAAGTAAATTAGAGAGATGGTAAGTTAAAAGTATAAAATTATAAGAGAAAGGCGCAGTTAGTAAAATTAAAATAGGGAAGGCGCAGTTGATATCATTGTTTCTTACCTGGGGGCCCTTCCGTAATGTGGACGACATCATTCAATATCCCTGCCACGGCTGCTGCTTGAGAGTCGTTCATGAATTGGCGAAATTCAAGACTTGTCTCTGATGGTATGCTAGATTTCAGAACTTTAGTGTTATGGTTCACTTCTGGAATTGTCGGATCCAACAGCAAATCCCTAATGTCGAAACGAGGCATGTAGGGACAAGGACGGATGCGACGGAAAATTACAGATTCTTCATTTAGAGACACTTGAATTGCAATAAGCTGTTCGTCTCGCTGCTCGTCTCCCCCAACAGCATCAACTTGTTCAATTTCCTCCTGCTGAACCACATCCATCGGCTCAGCAATCGGCTCAGCAATCGGCTCAGCAATCGGTTCATCCATTGGTTCATCCACTAGCTCATCCATTAGCTCATCATCCATGTATCCCTCCTGACCAGGATCCTCTTCTTCTTCTTCACGCACATCGACACCTTCGTCCTCATTCTGATAGTTATTGTCAATATCTTCATTTCGACCACTTAGCTTAAACGTTTGGCCGATAAGGTGAAGAGGCTGAGCGCGTGCGTTGTAATAGGTGATCCACATTCTGGCCTCGAACTGTGTGTCGGCTAGAATCAAGTCCTCGACAGGGATGATTACATAAATTGTAATGATGACAAGGTCCTCCTTGGCCCCATCCTTTTGTACAGCACTGATGACTGCACCTGCATACCTCTTGCTCCCCGTATTCAGCTCAATCCCATACTGTAATCCGGCCGTATTCTCATCCAACATCTCGTTGATGATCCAGTTTGTTTTCATTTCCAGAGTCATCTTGTATCCGGCCCTTCCGACACGAAGCACAGGAATATGAGATCTACAAAATCTCAAACAGCTTGTTAGCTTTGTAGCTTGGGGACGGGTCACATTCTGCCTCTCTTCAACAAACCGCCTCCACTTGAGAAACGCATTTTCCATCTCAAGCATATTTCCTGTCGGTGGTCCTGGGACCAAGTAGAATTGTGCCTTTTCAGTAAAATATTTGAGGAGCTTGACTTCAAGGACCCAGCCAGTAACCTCCACGATGGACGTTCCCCCGCCGCTCTGCGTAATACGTCGCAAGTTGTGATGGAAAGAGTGACTTAAGCTTTTTTCCAGATCCAGTAATGTGGGGTTTTCTTCCCTGACACATCTCTGACCAACGGAAAAAAAAAGAAAGAAATATATTTATTTTTTTAAAAAAAAAACAACAACAACAACATAAACTGAAGAACCAAGCTCAAAAGGCAAATAATTATCAAAAGAAATCAAACAAGAAGAGGAAGAAGGAAAAGAAAAAGCAGAAAAACAAGGAAAATAAGAAAATAAAGAAAAAAGTAAATGCACACCTTTGGAATGAGATAGACTGTTCTCATTTCCTGCGTCCCATCTCTGCTCCATAGTTCACTGGTTCTAGTCTCAAACTCTGTGTTGATATACACTTTTACTTTCTGGTTATCAGGATCTTCCCCAACAAGCCTATGTTCCAATCGTTCTATCTGCGGACAAAGTGTTCCGATCTGAAAGCGAGCAGCCAGCATTTTCTTTTGCGTTTGAAACTCGACCTTCTCAGCAGCGTAAGCAGAGCGACGAAAACTTTCCACAGAAGAGTAGATGGGAGTCAATCCTTTCACTAGGAGCGTAAGGGGTTGCTCGTGGAGCTCATTGCGTCGCACAAAGTCCGCATGGCGTCTTTCATATGGAAATGAGATGATTAGACGAAAAAAGTCCTCTCCAGGCCAAGAGTATGAACACCTATACAGACAATAAAAGAAAAATCTTTTGTTTATAATGTTTTGAGATTTACTATAAATTGGGAATGAAAGGAAGGAGAAAGAGGAGAAAGAGGAGAAAGAGGAGGAGGAGGAAGGGTAAAAAACATTATGAAAAAGAATAATCTAGATTGTGTTTCTTTTTTCCTCTCAAAAACATATAGATAATACTTACTTTGTTGGACTACAGCCACACCTGGCAGCAAACCATGTAAGATCTGGGCCGACTCCTAAAAGAGCGTAGAATTTTGAGCAAAATAAGCATCTCGATTTCCATTGGACACTGATCTTTTCAAAATCAAACATTTGTGGTCGAAGTTTGGCAAAAGGGATGTATCCGTTCCTCATCATGCAATCTATAAAGATATCAAGAAATCAATACAACTCGTCAATATCTTTATATCTATATATATATTATATTTTCTGTGGCTCCCTTGCACGGTCGTACTTTACATTGCTTAAAATTATCACTAGTTAAAGACTTTGTTTATCAGTGATCATATTTCGAATTATAATCATGTAATGATATTTATTAGAAGATACTTTAGATAAGAAGCAACATGGAAAGATGACTTAAAATTAGTATACTGTGGGTAGTGTCATACCATTAAAATCCACGAGTTCCCTGTTCACTCCAAGTCCTTTTCCAGGCTTCGTATTGGTTGGCTGTAAAGTCTTGAACCTAACACCATTTCGGCTAAACTCTGTGTTGCCGTTCAGGAAATCTGTATAACGACGAAAAAATTAAAATAAATACATTATACTTTGAAATAACAGATGCTGCAAATTAACAATTTATTTTAAATAACAAATTATTAAAGTAAGTATTACCAATTGGCATTGTTATCATAGGAATTCGCTACCTTGCAAGCATATGTAAGAATATAAAGATGAAAAAAGATGAAACTTACACAACGCTTGAATTGCTGCAAGTGCGCTTTTAAAGTGAAATGAGATTCCGAGTTGATCCTTTCCCAACTTGACACAGCTGACAAATTGGAGAAATCCGAGCTTGTCATTCAGAAAGTCGAGTTTAAGATTTCTTTTTTCCTCAGCAATTGAAATGTACTGCTCAATGTGCATATTCCGCTTCCCACCAAGTACCTTTTCAATAAAATCTTCCCTCAAAATCTTGAGTTGATCTCGGAGGAATCCCTGTCCTTCTTTTAGTTGCATTCGCATCCGGTTATCAGAATGCACCGTAAATTGGCCAGTGACAGCCCTTGAGATTCCAAAGTCCTAAAATGATTAATATTACGATTTTTTTTTGATAAAAAAAAAATTGATGAATTAATTAATTAATTAATTAATTAGTTAAGTTGATAGTTTCTTCAAAATCATGGAAAAAGACATTTAATGTGCCCATAAAGTAGGCATTGGGATTTGGTTGCCAATTCAAAACATTTCAAAGAATTTATAAATCAAAGAGAAAAGAAAAAATAAATGACTCTATGAGATTTGATCGTACCACGTCAGTAAGGACAAGGTT
Organism: Lepidocyrtus paradoxus; assembly: GCA_034696885.1. Taxonomy (NCBI): domain Eukaryota; kingdom Metazoa; phylum Arthropoda; class Collembola; order Entomobryomorpha; family Entomobryidae; genus Lepidocyrtus; species Lepidocyrtus paradoxus. The sequence goes on along the minus strand of JAQGAH010001121.1, from coordinate 8,621 downwards.
TCGCCTTCCCAACATGCGCCCTTTAAGAAGGTGACGAATGTCGTTGTAACAAAGTCGAAGTCCACTCACAACCACGTTCAAGTTGCCCTGTCCAGAATCCAATACCTGCACGTCCAGCCCTCCTCTGACAACACAAGCTTCCTTGTTAGCTAAGAAAGAGAAAAAGTCATAAAAGTTAACAAAACATAAAACTACTACATAAACAATGAGACTTGCAATGACAATGAGTGTCAAAATTATGTGGATGAGATACAATCAATATTTTGATGTATTTGATGAGAATATTTGTTTAATGAATTTATTTCTATTGTAAAACTAATTAATTACCTTGTCGAATGTAGGTCATTAAGATATCATTTATGGACTTTGCTGATAAATTTGGGTCCACAACTGTCAGGTAGAAACCTGGGTACACCTGATCCCCCATCCTTATGTAAGATTGAGACTCTAACTACAGAGCCTCCTACAACACAACACTTTTAACTTTTAATTAAAGTTTCAAACCGACCAACTACTGATAATAATCAAATGTTGTCTAAAACAAAAACAATTAAAAATAAAAAAATATTATAAAAAGTACGCACCACCATGTGCCGGAAAAGCGATAATGATCTAACTAAGACGGTAATTAAACTAATTGTTAATGTTAAAAGCTAAACACATTAACAGAATTAAATATTGAGGAATAACCCAGACTAATTAGAACAATGACCACCACCACCACCACCACCAACAACAACAACAACAACTGGTGATTTTTTTTGCTGGTTCCCTTCTTTCTGAAGAAAACGAGAAGAATTTGACTTGATCTATAGAAGGAAACCTTCCGCCTATATCACGGTCGCTGTCTCTCTCAGCCAAGAAAGCAAGCAGCTCTGCATCGAGTGTCGTTGAGTCGAGTCGACTTGGGTGAGTGGTGTTGTAATATATACAAAGTGGATAGGGACCAACGTTTTCTGCTTTTTTTGGATGAAAGAAATTCTTGATGTAACACTTTTATATGTATCGCATCATTTTAAATGCTCCAAATGAAACAAAAAGAACTCTTTGTGTTTTATGAACAAACTTCCATTGATGATATGATTAAAACACTAGAGCTTTGTGGTGGCTTTGCCAAAACTGTAAATACAATACAGATGCAGTACGGTCAATCAACTCTCACTAGTTGTTGAAAACTTGTTTTCGCCGCCTGTTTCTCACATTACCCCGGCATGCGTTACCACATAGCAGTAGTAATAATAATAATAATTATAAGTAAATAGCCTTCATGTATGTGACCTTTGATACAGATTTAAATGTATTTATTTCAAATGCAGTGTGATAGCACTAATTTCACATTTATTTGAGAGTGTGGGTGTTGAAAGACACTTGACTGCAAGCTGTTATATATATATATATATATTGTTCTTTTAATGCAGCTATGTGCAAATCCATATTATACAATTAAATTTACTGTATGTAGATGTATATGGGTAACAGGATGCACGAGTTGCTAAATTCTACAAACTTTTATGACGCAATGACAAATATGAAACTTATCATCACTCATCGGCCAACTCATCACTCAACTCATGCATAAGATGGAAAACATATTTTCTTTTTATTTCTTTCTTTTGTGTGCAAATTCTTTCTAGGAAAAAATCATTAGACATGATGGAATGAATGCTGGTATAATGCAATGTTGCAACGAATAATTAAGGTAAAATACACGTCCAGTTTTATTATGTATTCTAACTAACGAGTAAATTTTTATTTTATTTTTGAAATGTACACTTGAGTAACATATATTGTCTATTTATCTATCTATCTATCTATGCAATTTTACAACCTTGTGAATTGTTGGATGTGAAAGAATAGGAAATAATAAAATAATATGTAGAAATAGTTTGTTCGTAAATACGTAAGGGAAAACATGAAAAAATAATAATTGAATCAGAGAAATAGTGCGCTAATGCATTTGCGATCAATTATCTAGTCCTCATCATCATTGGAATCTGAAAAATCATCATTAGTCTGCTTTTGGGGATGTGAGGAAGGTGGTGGAGGAATGACAATGCATGGTTGAAACGGGCAGGTTGTTTTTCGCATATGCGCATTCACATCCGCACGTCTTCCATAATCTTTTCCGCATTGGGCGCATGCATAGCGTTCTCGTTGAGTACCTTTGTGTAGCTTGGCATGTCCTCTTAAATTATCTGCAGAATTGAAGCTCCTGTTTAAAACAAAAAAAAAACAGAAAGGAAATGAGAAACCAAAATGTTAGCATGCTTATATTCTTTTTAGCTACTGCATCGAAACAAATTAAAAATTCAAATTGGTATTTACTTTCCACATCCTGGCTCAGAACAAGGATATAATTTGGCTCCCACATGACTTTCCAAATGTCGTCTGTATCTGTGTATGTTGTTGAAGGTCATCGGACATGCACCGCACTGCCATTCCTGGTTCTGCTGACGCCCAACCCGTCGTCCTTTCTCAGAGAGATTGTGACCTTCTCTTGCGATGCCCCTAGCAGCCTCCACTGCTGCATCTATCATGGCATTCAATCTGCGCCTAGCAGCACCGGTTAACGGGGATCTTTGCCGCCATAATGGACCAGACATAAATGAAGTTGGCTTCTCCGTAGGTTTCAATGGACCAGGGAGAGCAAGAAGTTCCTCCATTTGACAACTTTGTAGTTTTTTAGGAGCTCGACCAGTTGGTGGACTACAAGGAGGAGGAGGAGGAGGAGGAGGAGGCGGAGGCCGAGTAGTCCTACCTGTGCGACGAAGAACAGGAGCAGGAACAACAGGAGGAGGAAGATTAGTCGGAGTAGTTTGACCTTGACCTTGTTCTTGCTGCTGCTGCTGCTGCTGCTCTTTACCTTTTGTTGTTGAGGTTGTGGTTGTGGTTGTTCTTATTACTTTTCCACGCACAATTGTTGCCTGGGGTCGGACGGCGGCAGAAGATGATGATGATGAGGGACCACTACTACCGGGTTGTTCTGACTGCAAATCACAAATATCTGGAGAAATGGTTCTGAGTTTCTTTGCTATCCATGCTTCTCCCGAAATAGCTTCCAATGGCCTCTTCTTGTTGGACGCAGATGCGGGGATCACACTGGAGGTGATTGTTGCTGTTGCTGCTTTTGTTGTCTCTACGAATTCTAAGGAGCCAACCACTGGTTCATCCCGGGTTCCATATCTTCTCTTCCTCCTAGTTATTATAGGATCACAGGGAACTGCTGGATCTTCAGCTGAAACGGGTCTCTCGTCAGTATGAATATTGGTGGACTGTGGCGTTGTTGTTGACGCTGATGGTGGGGGCTCCTCACCAGCAACTTGTGGCGTTGGAGGTCTTGACAGAGGAGATATACACGGAACTGTACTTGATAAGCTCGGGGATGGTTGTGGAGATTCAGGTTGCTCTTGTTGAACCCTTCGTGGAGAAGGGAATGATCCTCTTGGAGATCCTGGAGAATCAAGGGGGGAGTATGGCGTATGGATATATTGTTCCAGAGGTGAGAATGGTGACACTGCACGTGATACTTCCAGGCATGGACTCACATATTGGTGTTCTGACGAGTTGATTTGAAATAGAGGCAATCTTTGAAGGGGTGGAAATGTGCTAGGGTCCGAGTGCTGTGGCCTGTTCGTTTGTGGTGGTTTGAGTGGACTTTGACCATCTATGGAAAGATATACAGTTGCCAAAGAGCTGCAATCTTTTCGTAGTACAGTTGCTGATGTTTCTTGTGATGTTTGGTGTGATTCTGGTGATGTTTGGTGTGATTCTGGTAATTCTGGTAATTCTGGTAATTCTGGTGATGTTTGGTGTGATTCTGGTAATTCTGGTAATTCTGGTGATTCTGGTGATTCTGGTGTTGTTTTTGGTGGTGTTGTTGATTCTGGTGTTGTTTTTGGTGGTGTTGTTGATTCTGGTGTTGTTTTTGGTGGTGTTGTTGATGGTGCTATGGTGGTGGAAGGAAAAGGTCCTGCTGAACCCAGCTTTTTTTTCGGAATGTGTTCTGTGATAGAAAGATGTGCTATTGTCCACGATGAGCGCGGTATAGTTTTCTTAGGACAAGGCATACGTTTAGTTTTGTGGTCTCCTTCTGGCAATGCAGCAATTGTTGGGGTCGTTGTTTTTTTCATACGTATTTTTTTGACCGTAGTATTGACCCCTGCAAATGATAACATGACAACGTCGATAATTATAGTATGAGTACGTAAGGTTACTGTCAGGAGTTGAGGAACGCGTTTGACTTTTGGAACACTACAGGGAAGGGACAAGCGCCGCGCATCAGCCATCTTCCTGCTGAGGCTCTGCAGTATCAGGTCCTTGATGCATGGGTCATCCCGATATTTTTTGAGTATTTCCTTTCTATTTTCTCTAGCATTTTCCAAAAGTTGCCTTGCTTCATCTGGTATTTGAGCCACCTGACACATATCGGTCAATGTTTTGGTCCGTTGGTGTAACATCTTTAGAACGTCACTACAAGTTTCCAATTCTGTACACTCACATTGCTAAAAAACAAACGGGGAAAACAAAAAAAGAAACATCATGGTCACACTTTGCAAAATCTGTTATGAATGAGAAAAGTGATGCTACTACTGGCACTATTCATGTATCATCTTTCACCTACTTTAACTCCTAGCTTACGAAAATCGTCGCCATAATCCAATGTAAGCTGTGCACCGGGTGGAATAGTCGTTAGAGCATATATACCCATTCGAAGCGCATCCCCAACTTTCATAACTTTTGCACTACAGTTTGCTTTGTGACTATGTTGAAAATATCGCGAAATGTTGCCTTTCGACGTTGCATCAATAACAATTTCCATTTTCCTGGCCTCGTCATAGTAAATAGCTGTCGCATAGGCGGACCTGCCATTATGGGGATTATCTTTGCTCAGATAGAGCACACCGATGTACTCCATGATCAGTGACCCCTTTGGGATGTATTCACGGGTGATGATACCAAACCCTGCATCACCACAAGACACCATTATCACCTTTCTGGACGCACGGTCGGTTAATCTACAAACCAACATGTTAGGTTATTAGGTGTCAAGAAATGAGTAAACGTTAATTTTTAATACCTTTTAATGAACATGAAGACAAAATTTGAAAATAAATTCATGTGATTTTTTTACCCTCTGTTTAGGCACCTTCCTTCAGGTTTTGAACAACAATGGTGGCCACACTCGCAATAGTTTCTCTGGTTGATACATTTCTCTTCGTCATCGCTATCATCGTCCCCACATGTTGTCTGGAGAAATTTCTTTGGGCGACATGCACATCTTTGGATTTCTGGCAACTCGTCAATGGCCTTTTTCAAGCTCTTTCTCACTTTGGCTGCCGATGCCTGATCTGTAACGTCTAGAAGAGATGTTTTGAATTAAAAAATAATGCTCAAAATAATACTCAAAGTAATACCCAAGAAAAAAAAACAGAAACAAGCACAGTCACGTAGTATTAACCGAACCTAGCAAATAATTGCTAATTCTTACAATTATACTTACTATTTTGGATCAAGTCAAATGAAAAAAGTTGTCGAAATTTCACATCAGAGAGTGCAGCCCATTTCCCATTATGACTTGCATTGTCTTTTTGAATCTGATCCATTTCTAACCCCTTTTGTTTTGTAAGGAGCCTTTTTGAATTTGACACTAATACAACTTGTTATAGTCAAAGAACTAGGGAAAAAGACAAATTAAATTAACAAAATATTTTACAAGAAAAACTTTGGGTAACACTTTACATTTTACGTCACTACACTTTTAGAACAATTGCTTACATATACATAGAAAATGACGAGAAAATCACTGATAACGCTTGAAGCGTTACACGCTTCACACGTGACACGTATTACCTTAAAGAACACTGGAGTGAATTTTCCAGATACTAATAATAATGATGCTACAGAACCACAAGAAATGAAGAAAAAAAATAAATCAAAATAAATCAAAACAAAGCTTATATATGTAAATACACTAAACAATGTAAGACGGATAGCAAGAGGCCAGCAGCAGCAAGCGACACTGCACATGATTCTAGAGATACCTGAGAGGAGACAAATCCCTGAGAGGCAAAGACGTGAGCTAGTTAGCTCATGATGATTGTTGCAACTTGCAATGATGAGAGCTACCACACTATGCATGCTATCTCGTTGATTTGCATAATGAGATATTGTTTCTTTCTTATTCTTTAATATCAACTACTAAACCGTATGATGTTGAGAACGGCACACTGATGATACCAAAATTGTAAACAATAACAAGTCTTTAGCGCCGTTTTCATTTCAACCTTTGACGAGGTGAATAGAGAATATTATTTGAGTATTGACATAAAAAAAATTCTAGTGCATGCAAAGTCAGTGATGGCAAATCAAATGCATATTGGAAGGAGACTTTTGTTGATTAATGTACAACGTGTGCAGTGCACGCATGAGGAAAATATACAAAGTTAAAAATAATATAAGCAGTCATCCAAGAAAGGAAGAAAAAACCGAATGCTCGTATTTACAGTACGTCGGTGTTATCTGTTTTACTTGAACATGTACTACCTAATTGCATTGCAATAATTAATTAGTTGCATGGTCATAATATGATTTACTAGTTTCAATGTGAGAAAACCTTTATGTCTTCAAACATACAAAATTAATAACTACAAACAGATATTCAAGAACTAAAGGAATGCAAAAATCTCATAATACCCCAATATTATAGTATTCACATTTTATTCTTCATATGAGAGTATGATTACATAAAAAATGATTACTATTGGCCTTCTTGACATGGCAAACAAAATCAAAATCAAAATCAAATGTGCGCTTTGGGAGATTTTATAAATGAAGTTGCACTGAGAAAGAGTATACTTTGTCACTAAATCAAAACATACCATAATATAGCTAGCGTAATTAATTAGTCATTAATTAGATTTGAGAGGCTGAACTTAACTAATGTGTACATATCTACAATCATGCACTTAAACGTAGTTTTTTAAGGGCATTTCAAGAAGGCAAATCAAGCATGGTACAATATGGAATATGACCATATACCATGCTGATACTTAAACTTAAAAATACTATAATGGATTATTGATTTTCAGAAGATTGTGATGACTGTGATGACTGTTACGAAATTAATAAATCATAGACATTACGACATTCTTTGAAATTATTCCAACATTTGCTCGTTGTATTTAATATATGTGTGAATACGTACATATGTTTATTATTTCATGTGACAATCGCGTTTCCTTTTTAAAATAAATTACAAGTTTATGATTATATTAGGGCTTGAAGGTTGGAATGAAATAAGGAAAAATAATAATAGTAGTAGTAGTAGTAGTAGTAGTAGTATGAGTAATGAAATAATGAAAACAATATGGTAGTACGAGTAATTACAATCATTGTGTCACATACCAAACAAGAGCTTACATAATTCCATACTAGTCAGAATCATAATCAGAGTTATTTTGTTGCTCATTATCAAATCCGTCCAGCACACCGCTACTGTTTTTTGCAGCAATCAACACAGAAGGATGCTCTTGGTACATAGAATCTGATTCTTGTGATGTATTTAGCGAGCTTGACGATGGTTCTTCTTGTTTATTTTCTGTAGAAGCAGATTCATCTAGTTTTACGTTATGCAGTTCACGAAACTGGGCCGGAGTGACAAGAAGGCTGCGTTTCTGGTTCTGTTGGATTATGTCAGCCTCAAATTCGTCATAATATTCCCGTCTCACCAAGTCCATGCATTTATCCAGGTCCGCCAGGAGTCGGATCCTCTCTGCAGCACTTTCCGGATCAATGCCCAGTCTTTCCAGGGAGGGATCGTATAGCAGAACGTCGTCAGTAATGAGATCCCCAAACTTACATCTCCTTTCCATTGATTTTCTTGCAACCCTACTGTCAAATTCTCCAAATGTCGGTGCTGGCCTGGATGAGCAGAATAAATCGCGTCTAGAAAAGGAGCATTCTGGGAGCACGGCGTGGTGGTCATTAGCTTTGTGCTCTTCCAGTTGCTGCAACGATGGAAAAGGACGTCTGCAGAACCCATAGTTGCAAACAGTTTCCCCGTTTGAATTCTTGCACTGCTTACTTTTGAGGGGAGCTTCGTTGTCATCAGACACAGAAGAGTTGGAACAGGCCATATTTAGCTTAATGCTTGTCCCATTTTGACCACTTTCACTCTGCGAAGCGACACTGACACTCTGTGTAGCGCACCCTCTACTAGAGTCAACCAAACTTATTAATCGGTAAAACTTTTTCGCAGTACGCCGTTTACTCTCAATTCGTGTAAGCTCACTCTCGGTGATGCACTGCGGAATGAAAGAAATCATATTAAAGCAACGTTATTATGTACCTTCTATTTGGGATGTAAGCAAAATGAAATCTTGCTCAAATTGACGAATAAAAGAGAATATGAAAGAAATTAAAATAAATAGTGAATGACAACTTTTTTTTCAATGATTTTATTGATTTACTTTACCTTGTAGTCAGGATGAGGATTTGGGTGAAAATGAGGGAATTTAACGGTGAGTACTTCTCCTCTTGGAATGTGTCTGATGGCATAGACAAGGAGTCGTAAGCGATTGTCCACAATCCACTCCTGGATCTCACAGTTGGGATTGTTGGCA
>JAQGAH010001120.1:0-18370 GCA_034696885.1 Lepidocyrtus paradoxus | reverse complement strand
ATGGGAAAATAATAGCTGTGGGCTACCGCAATGGACTAATCTCATTACTTCCAGGGGATTTTGAGAGTATTTTCTTAACTAGGAAAAAATTTGGAGGGTACTAGTCTAATTCAGAAGTTATAATAAGTCGAATATTAATCATATCATATTCTGTTCATGAATACGAAATAAATTATACTGTCATTTGAAAGAACTTGAAAAAAACTTTTTTATTAAGGGCATCTCTCACTGCAGTATTAACTATTCATTATCCCCTTACGGTATCGTAATACATTGTAAACCTGCCACCGGCCATGTAATTGTCTTCAATTTTAACTATGATGAAAAATCCGTTTTTACTTGTTAAGACTGGCGTGTCTGTAACATTTGTATCATATCTGAAATTAGTTTAAATGCATGGCATACTTTAGATTTTTTAAGTTTGCTTTGAATTGACAGAAAATTGATTTGAACGGTAGGTAAATACATTCATTTCATACCTCGCCTTGAAGGACAACGTTGCATCATCTTCAATTTGAAATACCGTGAAGGTATCGCGCCAACACGTCATCCAGTCACTCTGACCTTCACAAACTCGAACTTCCCAAAAATTCATGTCCATGACGTATCCATCGGTGTAGTTCGCCTTCACAAAACCAAATGTTGATATTTCGTTTCCCCTAAACCCAGCAGCAAAATAAGGGTTTGGAGCAACGCTAGGCTTACCAAAGGAGTAGTAAGTGTTTCTCGGCCGACTTGGAGTAATTCTGGAGTCGTATCCCTCTGAAATTTGGAAGATGATGGAACTTTATTTAATTAAATACACGTAAAAATACAAAGATACGCAAGGCAATCGATGCTACAGTAAATTATCTTCAGCTTCATCGCTAACCTGACCATTCCAAGTAAAAACCATTTCCAATTACCACTTCTTCCACGTATAGAATCACGACCATTGTTGTTCCATTGACGTGCCTTTTTTCCCAGACCTGGTGAGAATCTATGCATAAACTAGAAAGTCATAAAAATTATCACCGTAAAGTTTATAGATTCGTTGTTTCACCAGAACCGTTAGATTAACTGAGTTTATAAGTGTTGAATACAAAAAGTTCTCACGGATTTGGATTGTTTGGATCTGTAAGGCCAAGATTCGTTTCGGTCGATTGCTCGTCAAAATAGTTGATAGCGATCCGGTCTCCATTGTCACAATTCAAGTTAACGTTTCGAATAGTCATATTATATCTGTATTGTTCCGTGGGGACTGTTGGCGAGATTGTCCACATGCAGAACTTCTTTCCCATCGCAGTTCCCGGTGGGGCTGTATTCTCGTTGAATCTAAAATCTATGTGACCTCTGACCTCCCTCATGTACCCACCGCATAAACCTAAATTATAATAATCTTAATTGTATTTGCATAGTACTATGTGAATCAACCTTCTGGACTAAGTGTCAGTTTAGTCGGAAATGAAACCTGTTCCACTTACGAGGGTCGGTGCTCATTTGCGCATAGATGGTGGAAAATGACAGGGTCACTACAACCAAAATCAGGTACAATTTGGTAGCATGGTGCTCCAGAGCCGTTTGAAAACCCGGAAACTTCATTGTTTGTTAACCGTTTGGACTTCGATTAATACAGCGCCGCAGGCTAGCAGGGCGAAGAAATGTCTAATGATGGGTTTCGTTTTCGTTGTAAACTGATGGCTATGTTTTAGGTTAGGTTATCCGATAATAGACAATAGAGAAAGTGTTGATAAGTGAATTGACATTTGGAGTTCAGGTCAATGAGACAAATGCAAGTCCGTTTATCTTCATTTTCATTATCGAAGCTGTCAATCATCTTTTTTGTAACAAATGCTGATGTTGTCAGTTTTTCTAAGTACTTTCAATTAAAGTTTCTTCTGTCTTCGTAAGTAAATTGTTTGGTAAGTGAATGGTTTCATTTTAGTGAATACTACAGAGCATTCACTATACTTTTTGTTTGCTATGAGATACAAGGTTGGGGTGACTTGAGAATATTTGATAACCAACTCGGTTCATGTGGATGGTTCACTTTGTCGAATTTATCATGACATTGAGGAAGAAAACAACTACGTCTATGTATGTATATCCTCAAATTATAAAAATTAAATAAGCCGGATAGTAGTGTGCAACTTGATAGTGGATTGAGTGCTTTATATAGAGTAAGATGATCTGAAGTCGGAGTCCACAGCAAACAATGAGTTCATATAATAGTTCCAGTATTTTATTCCATAAGTGATTATTCATACTTCCCAACCGCAACCCAAATCATAATAGCAAAGAGTATAATACTTATCTCAAATTAAAATGGCAGTCAACTAATCTTTTATGGGTGGCAATGGCAATGAAGATTAAAGTGTTGGAACCGCAGTGGACTGCGCATCGTACATGAAAATGCTGTTTTTTTCTGTAAATACAGAGTAATGAAAATTTGTATGCCTAATAGAATGTGATGTGATGGGATAATCCGATAATCTTGAGGCTTTAGGACGAAATCAGTAACATCACTTGGCTATATTGAAACTGATTTAGTGATTTAGGTACATTTCATTTGCCAATTCGGCAACCATCACCATTGTGTTAGATCATCATCCCTATCACATCACCAATTTGAAGAACTGATGAAATCGAAATGCACACTCACCAATGAGTAGTTTTCTACATTGCATTCGTTACTCGCGTGTGGGTGGAACGGTGGAAAAGAGAGTGTTTTGTCCTTTTGATTTGCTTAAGCAACACCCAAAATTTGTATTTGTTGGCTAACCTACTTATTGTTCCCTGTCTTGAGGCTCGACTCTTGGCTGATTTCATCACATTGGAGTTGTATCTGATGTTGATGATAATGATGATGAGTTCCTAAAAGAGCAACAAGATTCTCTTATATGAAAGTAAAGAGTTTATTCTCATATTCAGGATGCAGCATGTAACTACCTACTCATGAGCCATATCATCACAGAATCATATATTGGTTATGTATGTTCCAAAAAAAAGTTGTATTGCATTTGTGCCATTCCCACAACATGACGATTTGATGATGAATGAACAAACCTACACAGACTTCAACTGAAATGAATAGTCCACCTGGGTTTTGAAGGATGCAGAAATAATATTTATTTAAATGTTCTATGTTGATTGATGATAAAATCTCCCTATCACTGTTGTGCACGCTGTTGCCGTATCATTGTTGAGGATTGAGAAGAGGTACATTGTTGATCTGTCTGAGAGCAGAGAGCACTATACCCAAATATTAGTGCCTTTTATCCGATCCATATAAGGAGATGGCTTCGCCTAGATCCAAGTCTCCACGACCTGTGACCCCAAAAAAGGATGAGGGGAAAGAGGAGTCATTCTGGGACAAGTTTGGAACTCTTGGCCGTAAAAAGCGCATTAAAGAAGGTAAATTGCTCGTATACGAGGAAAATAAAAGATGAAGGGGGTAAATACGAAAATAGTTAAAGTTCAAACATAATAATGATTATGAACATTTCTTGTGGATTTTAAGTGCAAGCTTTTGAAGAGGAAGGGAAAAATGCAATTGATTCCCCTGGACATCCTACCCAGTTTGATATTTCACCGGAGGACTATGATTTGGGTATTACATATGATTTATGATTGTTTTTTAAAAATCAACTTGGTATTGCTTGAAACGGTCAGTTTAACTCCGGTCTACCATTAAAACATTTAGCTGAAGGAGAAGAGCGCTTGCTAATTGAGAGGAGGAGCTATGCTGATCCAAGACTTCAGGGGTTGATTGCTCTGTTGATTGATTGGATCAATGATGAGCTTGCTGACCAGCGAATTATCGTGAAAAGCATTGAGGATGACTTATATGATGGGCAAATTCTTCAGAAACTTCTTGGTAACTATTAAATTACCAGAACAGAAGAGAGGAAATGAAATATTTCAGTGGAAAACTTAATGTTTATGCATCCCAAATTCAATTTGGTTAACTAGAAAAGCTAACGGGACAAAAGCTGGAGGTCCCAGAGGTCACCCAGTCAGAGGAGGGCCAGCGTCACAAACTTCAAGTGGTTTTAGGCCACGCAACTCAAGTTCTGGGCTTGCCACGTTGGTCAAGTCAGAAATGGAGTGTGGATTCAATTCATTCAAAAAGCCTGGTTGCAATTTTACATTTGCTTGTAAACCTTGCCCGTCATTTCCGTGCTCCGCTAAGACTTCCCGAGAACGTTACGGTTGATACCGTTGTGGTGAAGGTCAGCAAGTAGAAACTACTGACAATTTTTTACTTTAAATTCCTTTCAAGAAATTTAACTCAATCCTTGGTTAATTTAGAAACGGAATGGAAAGCTTGAGCATCGGAGGGTCGCTGAGGAGATCACCTCCACTTACGATGAGTTTGGAATGAGATGCGAGCGTGACGCTTTTGACGCTCTGCTTGACCACGCTCCAGACAAACTGCAAGTCGTAAAGAAGGTAAAATATTTTAATATGGAAAGTTATCGAGCGAGATTTTGTAAAAAATGAAATGAGCATGAAAAGGAGAACGACTTATGCTAAATCTATTTTTCATGACAGAGTCTCCTCACATTTGTGAACAAGCACTTGAACCGTATTAATCTTGAAGTGCATGAGATTGAGTCCCAGTTTCATGACGGCGTATATTTGACCCTTCTTATGGGGTTGTTAGAGGGCTACTTTGTTCCCCTTTATGACTTCCACTTGACACCCAAAGATTTTGAGCAGAAGGTATTCAACGTGTCTTTTGCATTTGAGTTGATGCAGGATGCTGGACTTTCAAAACCAAAAGCCCGTCCAGAAGACATTGTCAACCTTGACCTCAAATCCACTCTTCGTGTTCTCTACAACTTGTTCGCAAAGTACAAAAATTTGCTATAAAAATGCAATAGCCGGTGCAGATCAACAGATTATAGTAGGCCTATTATGTATTGATAATCATCCAGCGCAGAAAAATCGCGATAGTGCCTTCGAGAATTTTTTTGTACTTCTAGAAAATATAATCAGATAATCCATCCTTGTCCTATGAATGAGATTCTCAGCTAACAAATTCAGTGCCATGAAATTAGTTGTAAGGAAAAACTGGAACTGACAGGCAATTTTGTCAACTGACAGTATTTTAACCTAGTACAGGATTTCTTGTCATTTTTTAATCCTTGTACAATAATTACCAATTTAAAAACCTAGCTATATCCATATTAATGTTCCGTGCATACGTAAAGTTGTTTAAAATCTTGTATATATCAGAAAGCCATGTTCGTTGTAAATGATAAGTTCAGAATGTATGTAGCTTTATACCAATTGTGCATTTCGTAATAACGCTAACATACTAATTACAATAGTCCATACGAAGCAGAATCGATTTGATTGTTTTATTCGTTGTTATTCATATGGTTTAAGTATATGAGATTGAAATAAAGTATAAATACTAACATGAATATAATTTGACTCATCGTTTATCTTTGCATTTAAAAATCGAAATTCTACGTTCGGGTTTTTCCCATGTTCGTCCTGAATGATGATCCGATTCATTACAGCCAAGTATGCAATTATCAACACAAAGCATTTATCTTGCAATTATTCTCATTGTCAGAAATAAATAAAACCACTTTATTATCACCATCAACTCGGTATGACACATTAAACTAAAAACAAGAACATTTTTTGCATGGATATAAATAATATTTTTTATCTTATTTCCGTAAGTTAATATACGCATCTTTCAGCATCTACTAAAATATATTAATGTTCTATTCGTTTAAAAAAAATGATAACTGCAAACACAAAAGAATCCCATGTAACATTTCCTTTTGTTGATTAAACTCCAAACAGATTTGAATACCTTTTCCTTTTAGTTAATCCGCTGAATTATATTCTCCCTTCCCTCCACTTTCATTTTTTATAGCTCATTTTCATTTTTAAGGTACAATTGTGCTGGAGGACTAGACTTGGAATGGAATGCAGATTGTAAAATAAATAATAGCATATGAGCTGTTTCAACTCGTTCTCAAAACTGTTTAAAACATTATAAATGATTCTGTAAATTAAATAGTTAAAGGTAAACTTATAGTCACTTTAGATTGCCTTGAAAGGTTACAATGAAATGACTCGAGACTTAAGTTATTATCTGAAAATATTACAACATGTACTATCGTTCCCCTTATTTAGAACGGCATGAATCACGAATACAACATAACACATATCAAATATAGTAATCATCTTATCTTAAGTAAATCATACACATAGTTAAAAAGATAAGTTGGCATTAGCTCACTAAAAATTATAATTAACAGTATTGGAGTAGCGGCGGGTCATCATTATGTACTTTGATATGAATAGGTATATGCTGAGCAGTTTTTTTACACTGTTAGTCAGATTATATCAGAGAAGGGTAACATGATCTCCTTTCTCGAGTTGCAAAAAATTTGCTGAAATGAAGGACTCTTCATCAATCATAAAATTGTATTAAAGGACGAAAGCGCAATTTTAAATGTTGGATTAGATCGAGCCATATACGTATAGAAAATAGCATAAGAAAATTCATAAGAAAAGATTAGAAAATTCCATTTGTATCTTATGGATCGGCTGTTAAAATGCTTTTGATTCATTATCAAGATAGGAAATTGTAATTTTAAGGGTAGCAGTCAATTCATATTTTTCACGTGTTTAGCTGCCAAGCAAGTCAGCACTTGTTGAAAGCAACAAAGATTACTTAAAGGTTAAGGATAATTTAGCCAGTCAGGATTTGCTGCCTTGCTCTCTATAATTCAATCTCATGATTAGTTCTTTTTTAATACTTTGCTACATATATAGTCTGAAATTAAATGTACTTTTTACCTTTTTTATTCTATGGATTAGAATGACAATATTTTTTCACTTGAAAACAATCCATCTAGCCAAGTTGCAGTTTTACTTCAGGAAAAATCTACAATGTACTGACAAATGTCTATGGTTTTGCCAGTTTCACTTATAATTATTCTCTAAAAACTAATATTACTGTTAAATATTAATTAGAGATAATTTACTTGTCATCTACATAGAGCTATAATAAATTACATATGACGAATGTTCTGCTATATAGCAATATCTACTCTGTAAAATTATTACATGCGCATTATTATGTCTCTTTAGTCTACATTTAGGGCTGCAGATAAGCAGCAATTTCATTGTATTCAGCTGCAACCAACTGTAATTAATTAATGCGGTATTTGTTTTGCTTGCGTAAAATAAGTTTCTCCATTTGAAGGAATTATTACAAAGTACGTTATATCCGAGGATGCGACATTCAACGATGCAACTATGTATCTACGTTCCACTATGAAATGATAATTTTTTAGTAATTTAGGGAAGGACCTGTAAATTGGGTTGCTACAAAGTTTCATATTTGTGGTAAGGTACTGTAAGCCGTCTGCACCTGCTACCTAAAAAAAGTCTAAAGCGTTCCCCCATGATTATAGTATCTAAGATTGGATAGGTCGCAGGACATGGAGATAAACTGTGACCCTAGCATCATCCCGTGGTTGTTGGGGATTCTTCTGAGGACTTTTGGCTTCCATAGCCGCTACTTTCTTCTTCCATGACGGTGGTCATCATGCTTGTCCATTTGGTGCTGTGGGGAGTGGTGGTGGTTCCTCCTGCTGTCATTGTATGACCTACAATGAGCCAAGCAAAAACATAAAATTCAAAGTTACTTAAATAAGATAAATCGTACAACTATTAAAGTCTCAATGATTTTCACAAACCTAGATTAAGGGAACTCGGACGCGCTTGATTAGGGCTTTGTTGGGACGGACTTAAGGCAGATATACTAGAGCTTGTGAAGCCGGACAGATTTGCTAAACTTTCTGATCGAATGGGTTGGATGCGACGGGGACCAAGTCCTCCATTACTCATCCCATCTGTGCCAGTCGTATTGGGACTTAACAAGCCTCCCACAGGGTTTCCATTTAGCTGAGATAATTTGATATTACTTCCAAGTATTGAGCTTCCAGTTGTAGGCCCAATAAACATTTGGGAAATGTTAGGAACTGAAAGAGTTTTCCTCATGAAGCCACTCATTCCCGCTGGGGAGTTGGAAGTTCCGCCGTTTTGATGCTGGAAACTTCGGTTGAGCTTTTGAGGTCGACTCTTCATTTGCTCTTCTCGTAAGTATACGGATTGTCGCATCCTATCCAAGTTCAAAATGGAGTCCACTGCTGATACTGAGCGCAAATACTCCTCTAGAAAAGGTCATTCAAAATTATATTAGGAAATTTCGTATGTATTTTTCATTTAGTAAAAGAAAAGCTACGACATGATTAAAATTATCTACCAATATAATTCTCTCCGTGAGAAACTGCCAAACTGGCAAGTGACTCTCTAGTCTCAAGTTGCTCCGATGACTTTGGCAAATGACTAACAACTTGGTAGGTAACGCCTGTCCTTTTCTTGGATCGCTCTTGCTCCAGATCATCGGGCTTTCTCATAGCGAATCTTGCTCTAAGTCGTTCAGTCAGTGACGATCTAATATTTATAAATTAGGATTAGTGACATTTATTTTGGAAAGGTTAATTGTATTCAAAGTCAATTTAAAAGAACATCTTATTCGTTTACTATACCTATTCTTTCTAACAATAAGGCACACCCGTTTCCTTAAAACCACCTCCATTTGAACTGGATGAGATAGTCGAAGAGCCACCCTCAAAATAACATAGATGACCTCACCGGGTGGCGTTGGTTTGTTTAACTGGACCGAGTCATGAACAGAGCTGTCCCATGAGACCAATGCCCAACTTTCCGTTGTCATCCGTTGATCACTCCACGCCGAGTAAAAGTCTCCATACGACTTTTTGTGCATAGGAAGAGCTACAAACTGAGAGTCATGTTCTTTTGGAAGTAAGGAGTTGAGTCCAGCAGTGGTTCCGGATACTAGTGGTGGACTGTGTGGACTGGATTCGGCGGATAGAATGTCCTCTGATGAAATAAAAAAAGGAAATTGTTGTTGAGAGCTGACCGGTGTTTAGCTCACAATAGGAAATTAAACTGTTTCCAAACATGAAATGAAAAATAATTCATGAGGTCGTTTTCTACACTGCATGTGAGCTCGTGCATACAAACCTGCTATATCCAAAAATATTATGGGCATGTGTTGTTCCATTCCAATTTCCGGTTTAAAGCTAGAGTTTGTCGGTGCGCCGGGCACTCCAGAATCTGGAGTGGGGACTAGAACAGCATTCCTCTCCTCTGTTAATGTGAGCCATTGGGAGACTAAAGACTTTTCCCGTATTTGTTCCTCTTCACTCTTCTCCGGCTTATTTGCTAATTCCTGGAGGTGAGCATCCAAATACTCCCGTCGTCTTTTGAGAGCCTCTCCCCACCTAATAATTTATAATGAGGGGAGCAAACAATCAATTTCTTGCTCTCAGGTTGAAAGGCATTTTGCAAATAGAAAAAATACGTGACTTGTTGGAATCGGTAAAACCTACTTTTCTCGAAGCAACGTAAGATCTTCCTCCTGGTAAGAGTCAAGAGGTCTTTGAAGCGTTGTTGATCTGGGCGTAATCGCTCCCAACGATACTTGATCAATTTCATCACAAACTACAGGCAGTTGCCCCACACTGGCGCTGGTCTCCACCGTAATTAGAATTCTCCTTTGAAGTCCTTGACGAAGCAAATGAGTTCCACCTGTACCACTATGGGGAGCAATCCCAGAGCCACAGTCCACTTCCACAGGTACATACTCTCCGTTCTCATTTAATTCCTATGAAAACACGAAATATCTCATGTTACCCCGAAGCTTTCTCTTTTGAAATTTTGGAAGGCTAGACAAAGCTCATCAAAGATTTACCTGAATTTCCACCCAAAGCTTAACCTGGGAAGTGACCTCCTTCCATCGATCAGTCACGCTATTATTGTTAGTTTCTCCATTTGTCTGTTGTGCACTTTCCAACGCATTTCCATTAGGTTGCGTCCCCCGATGTCCCCATACCTCCACTGAAAGTGCTGCCTCGGAACAAAAGTCGATAAACTCTTCGCTCACGGGGATCGTAAAGTATCGCGTGTGATCAAACCGAATTACTGAGGTGGTGGAGGTCGGAGGTACAACAACAATACTATCACAGAACACATATTGGCAAAACACAGAGTGGGAGGAAGAGACCCCGGCCAAATGTCTAATTGTTACTTTCACCGTCACCGTTTTCGACTCAATCTCATTCATCTGCTCCTCCTCATCCTCATATTCCTCATACATGGAGTTATCCAACTTGGAGGTTTGCATATTCCCCATATTACATTTCGAGGCATCCATCATCCCAGAAATTTTTGCTACTTCAATGTGAAGCCTCCCAACGATTTCCCCTTGCTGGTTGATTACCGGAACCGCATACTTTAATGTCACGTCATCATAGAATAGAGCCTGGAAATTTAAGCCCAC
This sequence comes from Lepidocyrtus paradoxus, assembly GCA_034696885.1. NCBI lineage: Eukaryota > Metazoa > Arthropoda > Collembola > Entomobryomorpha > Entomobryidae > Lepidocyrtus > Lepidocyrtus paradoxus. Next base: position 7,983 of record JAQGAH010001120.1, on the reverse strand, counting down.
GACAGAAGCATATTAATTATACAAGTTCATCCTCTTGAACATGGTTGCGGTAGCCTCTTGGGAGAAACAGAGGCCCAGCTATAATCATCATAATCACTCAAGCTCGCTCGTGTACCCATGTGAAATAGTACATACCTGTAAAAAGACATTAGCAATTCCAAGGAGAACATGTGGCTGATCCGGTTCGAAGAAAAAGGCTGGAGGTTCATTAGAAAGCTCGGCAGGGATCAAGTCGGTCGAGTTTTGAGAGCAATACTCCTCATACATTTCTCGCATGTCTATCAACCGATTTTGTAGTTTCTCCAATGACCAAATTTGTGGATAATATCCATCACGCTCCACGCGGATGGATGGTTCTGCAACCTAAACGCACATTAAATGAATCGGAATAAGTGGTTTGAGAAGGACTCTTTCTCTTGCAAGACGTTTTACGAGAAGAATACACTATTTGGAGAATGTAGCACAAGAGCACAGAGGAGTTTTAGACTCGAGTGGATCACGACGTAGTAACATGAATTATTAATCATTACGTAATCATACATTGCACCAGCTGCATCCATGTCGCCCTCTGCTTAAGTTTCTCTCGCATGGGGCTATGCCTATGCTAAATAGGTATTGGGAATAATAGATTTTTCCCGTATCGTTGATCAATCAATAACTTATATAGCTTACCAAAGAGCCTTTTGGCCGATTTGGAGTCAAGTTGTTTGGAGGAATGAGCAAGGTAACCCTATACTTGACGTCAATCTTCATTGCGCTAGCTATTTCATTCGCCTCCCTCACCATTTGATTGGCTTTTAGCAAAAAGTCTTTGAGAAGTTTCAGCCCCTCTGCTATTTTATTGTTTCGGGCATTCTGAACACCATTGTTGGTCGTGGGATTTGGCTGCTGCGTGGCTTGTGCTGTTTGTTGGAGAAAGTTCTGTGCGTCCCATGGAAGAGCGGGGGGCAATGGGGAGGAAGGGCTGAGCACATGCATGAGCGCGTTAAACTGTCTTTCCAGCTCTTGTCGCTGCTTTTCTAGCGCCACCTGCTTGTCCTATTAATAAAAATGAGCCGGAGGTTAAAGTTGATGCGAGGCTTTAAAGTGATAGCATGTTAAATTATTATCCACATCTTTCTTCACCTTTTGATGCTTGGATTCCAGTTTTGCAACGGCTTCATGAATTGGATCGCTCATGATCAATTGCTTCATTGAAAATTCAGCGGAGGCTTGCTCATAAGAAGATGCACTTTCTGTTCCGGCTGCAACGGCACTCGCTGGTATTTGTACTGCGGAGGATATCGGAGTAGTTGCTGGAAGGGAAAGCCAAACAAGAGCCATTTAGAATAGAGAACCTTTTCACCCAAAAAAACATGAATCATTTACATGGTATGGGCTCCAGGAGATGTGAACGTAACAAAACTTTAATTCGATAAGAAGACTTTCACCGGAAGGAAATCAAACAAGCTTTCGGCTATACGTATAAGACTGTTTGCATCACAATAATAGGGAAATTTTGTGGAGAAAGGGAAAATGTGTCCATGCATGTTTATTGGTGACTGCTTAATAAAATATTTAATACCTTGCGGAGGAGCATTAGAGGAAGGAGGATTTTTCACGGGACTGTTCAACCTAAAAAAGTGATGATTTCCCCAGAGGATCCGATCACCATGATGTAAAATTCGACGTCTCTCAATCCGCTCCCCATTTACGCATGTATGTGCTTTAGGGTATGGAATTAAGTACAGGGTCTGATCCGGCTCGATGACGAGCTCACAGTGGAGCTGCTCGATTCCAAGACCTGTGAGTTGGATGTCGGGAGGACTGGAGGCGTCTGGTCTTCCCACGACGGTTCTGTCTTCTTTGAGATAATAAACGAGGAGCTCGTTAAGTGCAGGGTCAGCGTTTAGATTGACTAGGTAGAACCTGTCCTTTTCCACCTAAATGGAGAAAGTAAAAGAAAAACTTAAAATATCTTTGAGGATTCTTTAATTGATGATGTATAAGGATTAGTTAGATGACAAACGTACGGAAATGCCAGATTGCTGAACAGAAATGCCCATTTTCTCCAGGGCAGCTTGGCGTTCTTGTGTCGCCTGCTCAGAGCGTTGGAGTTTTTCCTCCCACGTTTCTGATACTTGTCTCATCAATTTTTCACTCTGTTGAATAATAACATTCATTTTGAAATCATGCGACAAATGTACAATGTAGTACATATTATAAAGAATGGATGCTCTTTTTGCTGTTTTACCTGGTTAAGCTTATCGTTCAAGACCGTATCTGATACATGACTTTTTAGAAGCTCCCTCAGTTGCTTCACTTCCGCTTGCAATTCCCGAATTATTTTAGCATTTGGATCCTCATTTACCACTGCATTATTCACAATCTTTTTTGCTCTAGGGAAATAATAGAAAGTTAAATGAAAGTCAACTTTCTCCATACCTGTGTTACATGCGAAAAAGGTTTAAAATGCCTACCTATCTGCATAACGTAAGGTTGATAGAGTCTCCTCATAATTGTCCGGTGAGGGTGATATCGTAGCAATCATAATTGTTCTACTATTCCCACCTAAATTATCTTTTAATAGCCAGGTCAAAACTGAGTCACGATAGGGTATGAAGGACTTTCCATCCTTGGCATTTCCACTGCTCCCTTCCGCCAATTTGGATATTACTAGGCCTAAAGTGGTCAGAGATTTATTGATGTTTGAACCCTCCTTCAGTCTTTCCCCCACCGCGCCAGTCTTTGCTGCCCTTTCGGAGCCAGCGAGGTCAACAAGTGATATCCTACTAACTTTCTCCCCAGTAACACCACTACTTGTATCCGTCATTGTTTGCGTTAACACAATCGTGAACACTGCGTGAGACCTTGAGCTCTCCGAATTCATATTTGTAGCGGCAACAGTTCTTGACTTGTTCCCTTCAGTCATTAAGTTGGCAATATCCTCTGCGGACTTTACTGCCAAAAGGGATAGGCCATCTACATACGGTCCCAGTATCGAATGTTCCCTCACTTTGAGGGAGGTTTTGTTGGCAACTAGCAAATCTCTCACTTTCTCATTGTAAATTTCCATAAAGGAGACTTCCACTTTAAAGACATTTGGCGTTTCTGGAGGGAGAGGTGACGTTGTTGCTGAGTTTAGGCTTGCAGTCTCTTCGGCTATCTTATTAAATATGGCATCACATAGTTTTGGAATAACTCCTCTGCAAAAAATACAAGATAATGACATTTAATAAGTTGTATTTGCATTATATCAAAGTCCTAATTGCTTTCACTTTCTCATTTACCTGTGCTCTGCAGACCCCAACATTGTATAACTTTTCCCACTTCCTGTCTGCCCATACGCGAACAGGCAGGCATTATACCCCTCAAACGCACTAGACAACAGATCTTCTCCAAGCTTGTCAAAGATATCATCCTGACCAATATCCAACCCAAATACGTGGTCAAAGGTGAAGGACTTTTTCGTGTTATTCCCATTCGCTGCAACATTGTTGTTATTGTTGGTAGCAGAATGATTTTGAGGATTGGACAAGACCACTTGATTCGAATTGACACTGACGACCACGGAGCCATCCGGCATTAAGGCTTTCTCCCGAGCATTTAAGGGCCGCACGCGGACCCCTACTTTCACTTTATCTTTCCCCATTTTCTCTTCCAAAGTTTACAATCTTAAAGTCTATACATCTAACTTAAAGTTAACAAATAGTCAGACCAATATAAATCCTAGTTAAAAATACTCTAGACTCGCTCTACAAAACAAAACTGTGCAAATGCAAGTTTTTGCATGGATCATCTTTATTGCTTTTACTCTTCTCTAAACTTACGACAAAGTAATATGTTCATACACTAATCTATGTTAGCTGTGTATAATTTTGTTAAAAATAGTCTGATCTGACATTCATGTTTTTTCTCAGAGTTTGTTACTCTCTCGGATTGACAACTAAGGAAAGGATGAGTTCTTGTAGAAATTTGTAATCATCATTTCATCACGCCTTGTTCGTCATCATCTCAACTCAGCTCATCTCTGTTCCTCATGCTCTCATCTCATCTTCATTTTTTGCACTAGCCCGAAGGGTAGAAATTTGCATATTTTCAAGTTATCCAACCACCCCAGACAATAGACGTTTCCTACAACAATGATCAACTCTCGTTTCTCCTATTCCTTTTTAAGTGGAGCAGCGCCGAAAGCGATTAGCGATATCCTTATCCTGAGTGCTGAAGAAATATGTTGAACATAGAAATTGCTACTTTTTGGCGAATAATAATATCTGTCTAGATACAACAAGGTTTGTATACGTAACCCTCTCCCTATATAACTCTATTGCATCATCATCACCCTCCTATCATGTCACATTTAGCCTCACTTGACTTGGCTGTTGTGTTTCTGCCAGGTGCAATTAACTATGTTATAGATAATTTCTACTTATGGTTCGTCATCCATCTCCTTCATTATTACTCTTCTCTGATGTCATATAGTTGACTAACCTTGTTTTTCTCTAATTGGCTGAAATTATCTTAGAGATAATTTAATGATTAATTGGTAGATATAACTTTTTTCTCGAAATTAAATGACTTGGAATTTTTGTGTAGTTATTTCCTCTGCCTATTATGTCATTCAATAAACTAGAGCAGCGTTACAAAATGGAAATTGTATTATTGAGATTTGGAAGCAATATCGCAATTTACTAATTCTTAGTTATTATAATGCCTTTTTGTTACGAAAATATATATCCTTCGGTTAGAAAAGTACAAATTCATATAGCTTTAGTTTAGAACCATTTCACAAGTACATTTCCCCCAATTATTGCAACAATAACAATTTTTAACTAATATTTTTTATTGCTAAATGACATTATTTTTAGGCTACTGCTCTTATACACACTTTTATGTAAATTCTCACTTTATGGAATGACAAACTGCGCATATGTATCCAACTTAAATATTGACTAATAAGGCTATAGAAAGACAATTAACGCTTTTTTCTCTTGTTCCAAAATAAGCTATTTTATCTCGAATGTAGATTTTTTTAGCAGAGCTAACAGCAGCAGTTAATTATTGTAAAACCGACCACAGAACAAGCATAGAACCAGTATAATAATAGTGTATAACAGTATAATATTTAATTCTGTTGTTGCTGCTGCATTTTATTTATGTAAATAGTCTAAAGCACTCTATCACTCCCACCACCACCCCCATCACCAGTGGTGATTCACCACTCTACTTTGTTCATTTGGCAGAGTCGAACAAAAATTAGGGTTTTATGGTCCATTAAAAACTCCTCTGTAGCTGCAGGAGCCGCAGTGCAAATACGGAAGATCAAGTACGATTCCACATAATTACAGGTGTAAATGATCCACTTTCATTGAATGCGCTTTGCAGAGCAATTTCGAAAACCCATCATTATTCACCAACTTTCCATTTCAATCCATTTAGTAAAATAAAGATTTTTTTTCCTTTTCCTTATGTTCCAATCAAAAGGTGAGCTCTCGTGCAGGGAAAGTAAATGCAGTATTATTCTGACCTTATATAACTTTCAGAACCGTTTTTCTCTTCACTGTACACTGTGAACTTTCACTAACGTTCCTTTTTTAGAAACTGGAAGGTCTCTTTTTAGTTTGGAATCCCCTTCCTTCACATCCCACTCCACTGGGTTACTAGGTATGGGAAGAGCCCAATATTTTTTATTTGTTTAGGACCAACAAAACAGCATCACTGTAACAATATTTTAAAAGGGTTAATGGATCCTGGATTGGAGAAATTGTAACATAACTCTAGAGAGAAACTTTCATTGCAGAGAGTTGTTCTCCCTTTCTCCTTTTTCTGCTGACAGATGAAATTGTGCTTAGGTTTTTCTGGTATTTTCCCCTCTATCCATACATTTTCTCCCATCAACTATTCCAGGATTTCTCTATCCATCCTCTGGAAGGGAAAAGAGTCCACTTGCTCATTTGGCGAGAATGGATATATGTGAGATCTTCGGATATTCTACCTGTACGCATAACATATTTGAGAACCTGGAAACGCAAGGGAAAAATCTACACATGTACTATGTAACATTACATTACATACTGGCAGATTCTTGGATTTCGTGTTTTCACTGCTCACGGAATATTTCTCATGAAATCCCAGACACGAGTCTTAATCTCGGGGAAATGGGTTAAACTTCACTTGCTGGAATGATAACAAGCCTTGTAGTTATCGCATGTATGCTCGGATGTGATATGTGTGTGTTTACCTCGGAAAAATCTCTCCAAAGCTCTTTCATGTGTGTACATGGAGTGGAGAAACGTACATGGAACTATATGCGTATGTCGTGTAATAACTCTTGCATAAAAATCTGTGCTGGTGGTGATGGTGGTGATGACTCTCTTCTTTTCGGAATATCAAATCAACACCGACTCATGATGATGATAAACCTTTAGTGAGTCAACAAGCACGATATAGATTCAGCTTTGCGATACGTCCTCTCCTCCTCTTGATGTCCAATTTTTCTCCCAGAGCATAATCAACATCAAAAGGGATTATATAGCCAACAGGCAAAACTTTTGCCATAGTCATGTAATAAGCATTTAGAGCTTTTTCCCCCCGTCACATGGAATCAGTTTGAGTCACACAGGCTTGTAACTTGTATTAAATTGGGATATGCTGGTTTGGCATCGTCTGAAATAATACGAAATGTACATCCATCTATACGATCGAGAAGGTAGACCTTTTTTCCTCTCCAAATTACACACTGCTACGGCTACATTGTATGTAGTTATGTCTAGCATTTGGAGTTATAGATGAAGATGAAACTTTTTTTTATTCCGAAAGTATGTTCATTTTTTATTCAACCCAAAAAAGCCCAATCGAACATGGGCAGAAGTATATAGTGTGTCTGTAAATACGTAATAGGAATACTGAGAATATGAGTGCATATATCTCTCTGAAGTGATATCCGAGTGAGAGGAAACAAGGCAAAGGAATAAATTGGGGATTTGTCTATATATCTATCAGTATTATGCATACAACCAACAACAGACAAAACGACCAAAGATAGTCAAGAACGGTTATGTTGTTGAATGCCTCGCGTGTGTAAGGACAATATCTAGTTGTAGATAGTAATGGTAGTTAAGTATTGGGAATGCACAATGGGTCTATGGCCTATGGTATGATATGATATCTGATGTGAAAGAAGAGCTTCTGTATGATGTAAGTGACTCGTCCTATCTCACATTGAGTATGTGAAATAAAGTGAGTTTCATCACGGATAACAAAAAAAGGGGTAAAGAGGAACAAGTCGGTTGTCGTTGTCGGTAATTCCATAAGTTTTTGCTATTTGAGACTGGATCTCTCCTCACACTCCACACTCCTGGCTATGTGGAACTTTTCTGAAGTAAGATGCAAGCTGTTGTAAAAGATGAGGTGAATGAGACTTGTTGGTTGGGTATTTCAACTTAACCTTTTCTATGCATTGGGAGTATCTTGATATATTTTTTTTCGATTAAACTCACGTTTTCCATAACCAAAACCAGACTATACAGTTATGCCTGGCTTTGTTACTGGTTGTTCTGGAGTGAGAAAAGCTTAAATGAAATTGTTGTTGTATGGGATGGGAATTTGAAGAAAAAATTGTAGTAACAAAGCGAGTTAAAGAGAGATAAAGACTTGTATTCGCACGACCTCATCATCAAGGAGATGGGGATGCACACGGAATAACATTTTTTCTCCTTGGAGGGGTGACGGAGGATATGCGTTGTTGAAAGTTGATAAATGTTCCTAGAACTATAAGGAATTGAACAGCAGTTAGCTGCCGTTCTGAGGGATAAAGTTGGAAAAGGATGAAGACTTGTTCGTTTACTTTTGGGAGCTGAGAAAATGCCATTTCCCTTGTTTTATGTAGATTTACGCATATTGAATACTGTATTAGTCTTGTAAAGACTTTCACCTTTTCGGAATCAATAGGGGAGCATCATAAAAAAGGGATTTGTTAAGCTTGTCTTTCCCAATGTTTACTGT
>JAQGAH010001119.1:0-18370 GCA_034696885.1 Lepidocyrtus paradoxus | reverse complement strand
CGACACCGACACCGAAGGACCTGAGACCCATGTGATAGGTGGGTAGGATGACACTGGCTCCGTTGTTGCAGTAGGGATAGTTGATGCAGGAAAGAGGATGAACATTGGCTGGGTACCTCTCCTGAGCCACAGCAACGGCAACAATGGCCAGGACCTTAGGAAAAATATATAATTCCAAATTAGAAATGATGCCTTGCATTTTCGTCAAATAACTTTGTATTAACTCAGGAAACTTACAAAAAGGGCAACGATTTGCTTGAACATTTTGAAGTTTTGAAAAATTCTCGAAACGATCAACAAGAAAGAGTGTTTTAGCTTGTGACTAAAATTGCTGGATTATGCTTTGAAAGTTAAAAATTCCAGCTTTTATACTAGTTTTTCTTATGTCGTGATCAGAGAAATAATACTAATGAAAGCGGATCAGATAAGCACTCCATTACACTAATGAATGCTGCAAACCATGATGTATGGACGTTGGATGCTTAATTGTATCAAGTTACATTAGTTTCTTGTCAGTAGGAACGAAGCATTTCAAAAATAGCGTGATTAAATGACACATGACGGTCTCATAGGTAAGCATGCATGTCATTGGTTTTACTGACATGAAGATACGAATCATGAATACGATAAATTCTATAATAATGTCAACTTGAATTATTGAGGGAGGAAGATTGAAATTGTGAAGAGAAACCATTTCAGATTTTAGAATTAGGGCCTGGAACATCTTACTTAGCTAATATGTCAGCAACCACGACGGGTCATTTTCATAATAAAATCAAATAGACTAAACGCAAGAAATGGAATATAAATTCTAAAGTAATTAGTTTAATTTGTCCAGAGCTCAGGCGAGAAAATTATAACAAGTCATCATCCATCTAATTTTCTGCTGGAGGTGGCGATGATGTATGAATTATGATTCTAGATCTACTATTTTGCATTTTTTGCACTGCCTGGCTTCATTTTCATTCGACCTTTAGATTCGCAAATCGTATCACTTTTTTTCATTCATTCACCCAGATTTGTGCTTGCATTTCATACTTCATACGCAACTGCAGTAACGCGTAAGTTGATCTACTTTTTGACGATGATGTCTGAAACGAGTCTGTTTTTGTGGTTCCGATTTGATAACATAAAATGGGATGATCCTTTCTTGTTTGGGGCAATGATGATGATGCGTTAAAATTATTGTTTCTTCATGGTTGTCCTCATCTTCATTCTGCATTCTTCATGCCTCCCGGCAAAGCATTCTACATATTATCTGCATTTAATTCCCTTATGAGCCATCAGTAATAATAGGGTGTCGTAATCTCAGCAAAAACGAATGCGGCTTGAATGCCAAACCCAGTTTTTATGTAGTTTGGCTACTGCCATTATAGTTTCTAATAAGTTTGTTACGTAAAAGTTATAGGTACATATAAATATCGACTGATAATGCAACCTGATTTGATCTGATTGATAAATTATGCGTAGTAATGGTCTTACGATTGGGCTAATCAGATTTTTTTATTGTTTCAAATAGTGGAACATGTCCTAAGCAAAAATGGCATCAACTAAGTTTATTCTAAACCAGTATTTTTTTTCTACCTGGAAAGCGAAAACAAATCATTATATTTTTTGAATGATGACATTCAAAATTGGAGTTTGGGCTGGGTCAACAGTGCAAAAAGTGTTTGAAAGCTAACAGATTGAATGGATATCCATTTGCATGTTAATTTTTCCAAGTGCAAATCCACATTTCTATTTAGACATTTAGACTAGTATATTAGGTAACATAAGATAAGTAAGGCCACGTTCAAGCTGGAGATAATTAGTGGGATTGTGGGATGGGAAGATTTATTATATAAGATTTTTTTATCTTTCTTGGGCGGTTTCTCAGATTTTCGTTGGCAAAAAGTGTTTTTTACGTCGAATCGGATGTTTTGTAATTGGAGATGAGGATTTACATAAGAAACAAAGGAGGAAAATGTAGCCAAGTTGACCACGTTCGGTAATATTTTTTATAAGAAAAGAGGAATTGGATCGAATTCCATTCCAATGTAAATGAGAAAAGAGCTAACGCGCAAATTCTTACATTATGTTAGCACTTTTATAATGGAGTGTACAATTATGTTTTTTTCTGCGCTGCCTTTTCTAGCTGACAAGTACAAGTGTTGCTCTCTCCCTAATAGTGCGTGCTTGAAAAAGTTGCCTTCGCGCGAAAATTTCCATGCTAATTATTTGGATTGCTCCTATAAATGCTTTGCCAATTTCATTCTCAATGAAATAAAAATGACAACAAAACAAATGAAAATTACCATCATTAAAATTTTTACAGCTAATGTTGGGTTGCAGCTTTGCGGTTGGTCCAGAATTTGTAATCATCATGTTTATTCAATAAACATAGGTGAGTTTTTGCTCATCAAGGAGGAAGAACTGCGCAGGCAATAGCATTTAATATCATTTTATTAGTTTAATTCATCTTAGTTTAGAGGAATCCGGTTCACCTATGTAAAAATCTGGATGCTCCAGTGCATTCAGAGAATGAGATTATAGTTGATATGTGGTATTACTCTGATTCTGATGGATTATTGATTTGTTTGCTACGGTCCAGTTTGGCAAGTTCTCCCATTCAGTGGAGGAAAACCATAGCTTTTTATTTAACTCATTCATAAAATTGTGTTCATTGCTGTAGTAGATTTAATTATTCTAGTTATAGTCTTGCGATATTCGCGATGCCAAATAGAGTTAGAATTTTTACGATTATTGCTTCAACTCATTAATATATACCTTTGCTTGTTATTCGATAAATTTTTAATTAATCCAGAAGTTACACGATTTTATGTTCTTAACCTACCTTACCTACACATTGTCCCGATGTGTAGCTGTACTTACTGTGCCAAAGATATAAAAATTTCTCCTTTGGAATGGAGCAGGAAACCGAGTGCTGTCAAGTCAAATGACAACTGACATCTTTGAACACCTCAAGCTAAAACATGATGTATTTTTTTGTTGTAATTCATGGCGTAAGGTGCTGTAGGTCCATATATATCTAGTCAAATGTAACACTGTAAGTGCGTAACTTTGATTGAGTGGAAAATCCAGTAAGTAATAAAATTACATATTCTAATTAAGGGAGAGAATACATTTATTTCCCATTTTTTAATTGAGTTTGATAAAAATCCGCAATATTTAAGCTTACACTACGCCTCTATATACTTCGCATACTGCTAGTAAATAATCATAAATCAATCAACTCTTCCTTTTAAGACTTTTCTAGGGAGTAGGCTCCTTTTATTTATGACAATGCGTTTGGCACGCCATCACGCATTGTCAGGGTGGTGAATTGTGATGTGATGATAATGCAGATGCCCTCTTCAATGTCAAAGGAGCTCCTCTTCCTTGCAGTTTTTGCTGCAGTACAGTAATTAATGATGGACTTAAATATTTCATCTAGAATAAACTGAAGATTGCTATCAAATTGATGGATCAAGATGGGATGCATTCATTTGAATACAATTAACATTAGCCTCTGCCCTCACATCGCATCTCTGTTGAGATAAAGATTTGGATTTGAATAACAAGTTCAGCCTGTGCAGTCCATTGCCATTCCGTGTACAATCACACTTTGCATGAGCTCTCGATATGATGGCATTAGGATTGATAATCTGTCATTTCAAGTTTTTAGATTACTTTATATGAGCTCCATTGGAGTTATCAGTGTTATCATTTATAGGTATATATTTTTATTTTGAACACAAACCATCTTTCCAAAAGACAATGCAAATCGTCATTGTGCTCAAACAGAAGTGGAGATAATTTCACTTGACCACGCTCAATGTTTCTAATGTAGGTTTAATGGAGGCGATGAGAAGCATAAAACAATAGGTCTGGGGAGATGTTCGTTGCGTGTTGTCGATAAGACAAGAGTTTACGATTGTGTTCGAGTTCGAGATGTAATAAATGAAGAAATCAATTCAAGTTTTTTCTAGTTTTACATACCTGCATGCAATGTAATGTGATAACATATAGGCTATTACACGTAAATACTCCGGGGCCTCGTCTAATAACAAGTAATTTATCAATTTTATCTTTGGGATGCTCATCTCATCATCTTCGTATTTGTATAGTTGTTGTAATAGGGCTAAGTTATATCATAAGAAAACACGCGGAAGAGAATATGAATTTACGATTGAATGGTTCATGACGAAAATTTATAATGTAGGGTGTATCAAAATGTGTTTTAAATAGTAAATGTATTATTATGATGAATGATGATGAGTTGGGCAACTGACATTTTTTTTGTAAAAATTTGATATGATCTACTTTTTTAAATTGATAAACTGTAAATCGATAGATTAAGACAAGCGGATTCCAATCTCCCTTCTAGGGCTAATATATTGGCAGAGTTAGTGTAATGCACGGCTAGAATAATGTTGTCTTGATTTGGCTGGAATGCGGAGCAGAAGCCTCACACCAGTTCCGGGGCGAGCTTAGCCTTACAATTCAAAACAATAAAATCAATTGAGCCAAGTCGGTGGGTGGGTTCTAGGGTAGGGAGCTTAGGCTCAATAAAACAGAGTCTTGCTGGTGATGGGATGATGACACCCACAAAGTCAATCTAAAAGTAAAACTGTCTTAATATCGACATCTTTGTTGGTGGCGTACGAGGAAGGGCACAATAATAAAACATTTTTACTCTTCCTTTAGAAAAAAAAACGTTTCTAGATGAAGTATATTAGTCTACTATATGTTTGTATGTGTGCATGCCACCTCAAAACAATAATACCAAAAAGCCCACCACCAACACTACACCACCGTACATCCCACCAACAGCCTAATAATACTGAAGGTGGACAACAGTAAAAATACCAAAGAGAGATGTAGCCCATAAACCATGAACTTTTGAGATCTTAAACAAGCGTGGCTTACAGAAAGTGTCAAGATCTGATCATGTTGTTTGTTTTTTTGTTAGGCATTGGTATTATAACCCTTGGTATTCCTCACAAAGTATTTCTAAACCTAACTTTGAAATGTACTTTTCTTCATTAATTTTAATTTTTTGTGATTTTACTAGCCATCCACGGAATAATTTGCAAAAGTGTAATTTTTTCAAGCTTGACAATGTTTCTTGTGAAAAGACAATACTGCGGTTTCATTTTTAATATCAGTTGCCTACAAACATAATATTTCTGAAAGGAACAATGACATGTGAAAATTCATATTATTTACTTCATTCCCAAGAGTAAATTAGATCAATCATCGTCGGATTAGACAGTGCTTATAGTCATCTCATCATACTGATATTAGTGATATTGATGTATCTCTCCTGGGTCGCAGATTTTCTTTAGGTAATTGCCGACTTTGACATTTCATTTCACTAGCCGCGTTGAATTCCCAGAAGTTATCCAACCACCCCCACCCAAGTTCAAAAGCAGCGGAGATCATCTCAAAGATCAAAACAGTCATCGATCAACCTTACTTCCTGACAGGTTGAAGTCTGCCTTTGCTGGGACAAGAAAAAAGAGAGCGAGAGCAACAATCCAGTTGTAAAGCCCAGTTCGGGATTTTCTATCTTGCAAAAAGTTCAGCTCTTCTTAGCATTGTTGTTAGCAGTTGGGCAATTAACTTTATTGTGCAACAACAACATGGAGATTGAACGTGACGGGATGCAATGCGGACTACCGACCGCCCCCTCCGTGACCACATAGGCAGGGCCTCCAGCTTAAATATTTTACAGAATCCATCCCAAAGTAAAATATCGAAAGATCAGAAGTCAGAAGCCAATCTATGGAGATTGATTTTATAACCATATCAAATGCCCTACTACTAGGTGCTTGCTCCCAGTTTACTTCATCTTCCTTCATCTAAGTACAATGTAGGTGGCACCAATTTGGGCATTAAAGGTGCCCCATCAAACAATACATGTTTCGATATGTGTCACCAACAGGCTAAACAAAAGCTGTGCGACATCTTCCCTTGAAATGCAATATATTTTTTGTTTCCCTGTTATGGCAAAGCCTTTGAGTTTTGGGTGGCCTACTTGATGCCCAATCATGGAGCCTACGCATAACGCATGCAATACTGAAGTACATCCACATTCATTGTTGTCGATTGTGTGAGGTAACACCCAGAAGTGAGCCAAAGTATTATTATCATCACATCTTCATGACCAAACAAAAACATCATGAGACAGTTTTTTTTGCTCCCTTCCGTCTGCCACACCGTCCTCACCCATTCAAGAAAAGCACACGGGAAATGAAGAAGAATGAAAAGGACGATGGAGATGGCAGATAGACTACCGTAGATAATTTCATTTAGAATCATCATCATCCTAAGTCCCTCCATTTTATCACCTTTCCAATCCAAAGTTAAGAAAAAATCTATTTCCAATTTTTTCCCCTCTACTCTTGACATCCTCATTGACTTGTGATAAAAATACCAAGTGCCTTCTTTCAGCAATGAATTCCAATGAATTGTCTGGTTTGATTGCTTGTCAATAAAACCAATAAGTTGAGCTGTATCGTGGTTCTAGGTATTCCGGATTCTTACATTGTTCATGATAATGAAGGTCAATCTAGTCTCTGCAAAACAGAGTGTTGGGTGGCAAGGGAATTTTCCAGTGTAGTATTTATTTTTTGGCCACTTTACTGCTACCCGATAAACCATAATTTAAAGGGAGAACACACCAGTCATGTCATAAACTTCTCTATTTTTATTGGTAATTTTGGAGATGAGCAAACTATGCGTCTCCTTGTTCTTTATATAGTTTTGTGCCTTCCTTGTCAATGTATTAGGAAGCAATTCCGAAGCCTGACCCTAAAACGAAAGAAAGAAAGATGTGGAAAGATGGATGGATACCGAACATGGGCTTACTGACCCAATCAATTTTTACAACCAAGACTGATCATGGCATACTTAAGGGATGGACCTTGGCACTTGCGAGTGAAATATAAATGGAATCATAAAAAGGGATCTTTTGCTGAAAGGATAAGAGGAAGGACCCAGACCAAACGTCGTTTCAATGAAGGCACTATATGCATCTCGGTATTATTGTGTAACTGGGACAAACATGAATTGCAGGATTGAATTATCTTGTAATATGTCCAGTTTTATTGTTATTACGATTATAGTCACGTTATTACTCATCAGTAAAGGAAGCAGGCATCATATGACATAGTTCATAGCTATGTAGGAACTTTCCGTTACAGCTTGTTGCGATTAGGGCAAAGAATGACATAACAGGAGGACCCAGTTTCTCTCCACTTTGTGGATGTAATTATGATCTGTTTATCGTTTTTCTCCTCAGACCCATGTTCCTGTTCATGTCATCAATTTGTTTTATTATTAGGAGGGAAATTTGGGTAAGAAGGATTTTTATTGTGATTCGTAATTTCTTTAACACTTATGGCGTGCCCTGTATTGTTAGCGTCTGTCAATCATTTTTCCTAAGAATCACAAGGTTACAGCTACTTTCTTCGAACGGGGATCTGACCCAATAAAAGTGGATGGGGTGGTAGAGGATTTGTGGAAATGAACCGTATTATAAAAATGACGATTTATGGGTGATCTATCAGAGGCAGTTTGATTATAGGGAAATTCGAATGTTTGTTTTTTCAAGGATTTTTAACAGAAAGTAGGACATTTTTTGGAGAAGACTAATATTACTTGGAAAGTTGGAATGCATAGATAAGTACGGAAGGATGCTATATATTTACGTTCAACAGGGATGAAAATGTAAAAACACAGAAAACAGTTACAAAGGATGTGGAGGTATGAACGGGACGAAACCGTAAAAACGTTATATAGCATAATAATATTATTATTTTTAAAAACTGGGTTAGAGAGATGAGAGGATTATTCTGTTTGTTTTTTGTAAAAAAGATCATTGGAAAAATCCACTGACCAAGTCTATCTTTATGTATGTTTGTTTCGCACACGTAATATGAAGAGGTAGAGCTGTACACTGGAATGATTCAAATATGTTGAGTCACAACAAGGATGATTGTGATTACCCATGTAATCATTTCAAGCATGTTATTCACAAATACTTGCTTTCCTTTCCTTTTTACCTATTTTATGTAATTGCTTGTACGATATTTGAATTTGCAATGCGGAAATTAAATAAAAATGCAATAAAATCGTGTATGATGTATCAGTTAGCCACCGAATAAATAATGTTATTTTGCTTCAATGTATGATCGTTAGTAGGTTTGCTGGGACTGGATTTGGTACGCTAATTAAAAATTAGTCATTTATCATTGGAGTAGCCAAAGTTTAGTTGAAATTAAATATGGGTTATATTTAATAATAAATATTTTAATTTTGGTTTGACCAGGACAAATTATCTGAGACAGAAATTATAAATTTTAAAAACATACATACCTACTTTAATGAACATATTAATGCTTAATGTTTCTTTATTAAACTGATGTTATCGCGAATCATAATAGATTGACGTATTGTTAGCTGTTGTATTTACTTGATAATGAAAATATTGAAACATTTAGTATAAATCATGAAAAGTAGATACTCCAATAAGAGTAACAAACACATATTTCAAGTAGTAAACAGAATTTTAGCAGTCTCATGCTTTGCCCTCTTTACAGATTGCATGCTTGAAATTTCACAAACAAGACTCATAATGCATCTGAAATACTTATGGATACGAGCATGAAGCGCACTCTAGACAAGACTGAAAATACCTATAAACATTTACAGGCGAATTATATTGCTTTTTCCAACATCTTCACAAAGGTGCCGTTGGTACTACTACATACTGACTAAAAAAGATGTGCTTATTCATACAGTAACTACAGTTAGTGTTTTCTCTACTCTAGATAATTCATGACATGATTGACATAACAGAAAAATTTGTCCCTTTGCTAAAAAATATCATATAAATGTTCATGTAAAATTATATTTTGACTTGCTATCTGATTGACACAGAAGGAGTGTTTGCATATTTGTTTGTGTTGTAATGGATGAAATTGAAATTGTACATTTGCCAGTATCGAGAGACTGCGGAGAAATTGATTTTATGGTTTTCGTTAGTCACCAGAATAGTACAATTATTCTACAATTATTTTAATATCTTAATCTTATAGATACTTAATGAATTATTTTCAATGGCAATACCCATTTTATTTTCACAAATGCGTATTAATCATCATCATAATATTATTAGATATTATTTTCCTTTGAACTATATTTCACTGGACCAGATTTTTCGGGATCCGGTATTTTCCGTTAGCATCTCATCGTCATCCCGGTCACTAATCAATCCCGATGACCATACCTTCCCTTTTACCCTTTTAACAAATCAAAGAGTCTTACCAATAGGGATTACCGCGACATAAGCATCCCTCACGTGTTAGGGTAGGCATTCGTCTTTGTCTACAATCATTCATTGCAGTCTATGAAAATTCCTGCAAATGAGGGTGACCAGACAAGAGGACTTGATGGATACGTTCAATTAAAGTTCAACAAGCTTTGAATTGATATTAATGAACTTAAATTAGCCGAGAAGAAGGATCATAAAAATCATTGAATGTGTTACCGAAAACGATGGTATTTTTTATTGCACTCTTACATTGTATTCATGGTCAACTATGAAAGTCAAAGCAACGATTAGCAGTGGCAATGCAATGGTAAATGTAAATACATACAAAGTGGGGAAAATCTGTTCGGTTAAAGGGGCTTTTGATCTCTGTATAATATCGAATCGGTAATACAGCCAATGAAAATATATGCAGTGTGGAATCAGTAAAAGGCAGTTTATGCCAAAGGAAATGAAATGGGGTGTGTTCCAGAGATTTCAATTCTTAGCTCAAGAGAGTCTCTTGCTGGAGATCGCTGTATTGAAATGAAACCAAGCAGTCTTTCAAGTAATCAAGTCACTTGATATCAGAAAGTCGTCCTTAGCGGAAACATATTTTTAGGCACTCTTTGCTTTCAAGGAGCTAAAAAATTTCTTTTGGAGCTGGTATTATTCCCACTTCCGTCAAGATGTCGATTACTGGAAAGTTTGAAATGATCAAATCGGAAAACTTTGACGAATATCTGAAGGCAGCAGGTTGGCAAGTTTGAGTATTTAAAAGTACAAAATAATAATTTATACCTCTGCAATATTTTTGCAGTTACCGTTAAATAGCGCTGGTAAATTTTCAGGTGTGAACATTGCAAAGCGGGCTGCGGCGGCCGCTGCAAAGCCAACAATTGAGATTACGGAAGACAACGGTGTTTACACACTGAAGACCATGTCTATCTTTAAGAACACCAGCATAAGTTTCAAGCTTGGAGAAGAATTTGACGAAGAAACTGCAGACGGTCGACAGTGCAAGGTATGGATGCTTGCAAATCGCTGTCTTTTTATACACAATACGTGACTTCTGCAAAGATTAACTAAATAATTTTCTATTTCACGTATCAGACCACCATGGTTCAGGATGGGAACAAATTAACCCAAACTCAAAAAATTGATCCCGACGAGGCAATCACAGTTCGAGAGTTCTCTGAAAGTGAAATGAAGGTGAATATTTATAGCAATGATTATTAATAATGATTAACTTCACCACTTTTTTAAACCATTGTAGGACTGGCGTGTATTACATGAGTTGCTAATTTGCTAATTGTTAACAAATTTTGTCTTTGTAGGCGACTTTCACAACCAAAGATGTGACTGCAACTAGAGTCTACAAGCGGGTAAGAAAACATACGTAATTTTCCAACTTTGAATATTGCAAATTGTTTCATACTTTATCCACATATGCATTTGACATCTTTCAGGTGGGCTAAAACTGCATAAATGCGGAACAACTTTGCAAAAGTATGAATTGACTATGAACATTTTTTCACCAAACTTCTTTATCAAAATGTTGAAACTTTTGGTTCAAACTTTACACAAAGAGTAAATACATTATTTATGTTCTGTGCTCTATCCAGAAAATTGAATAAAGCACCTATAAAAGTTAACAATACGAAGGTTGCAGACATAAGTTTGCATTACTGGTGACATTGCTCTCAAAAGTTATTTTCATATAGTTTTCGGCAGATTAGGAACCACCCAAATTTTTCCTCATGCTTGTTTTTGTACTCGGTTAGTACTCATGTAGATAATTGATGAATTGGTCAATAATAATCCCACGAGTTAGCGTTAACGAACTTAAATAAGATATTATGAATCATGTTTACACACCCAAGGCGAGGATACATCTTTGAGTGGCACCATTCGTGTTGGTGTGATGCTTTTTCTGATGTCTTCATTTTATCTTGAGAAAAACATAAAAAATACAGATTTAATTTGTTAAAATCACGATAAATATGTTTACTGTTTACAGTATTTTTTAGCAATGTAGAGATGTGACATGCTAAGGTTGCATAAAATTATTTACAAAGTACATTTCTGACTGACTCATATGATTTGTAAGATAACTCAAAAATAAGAAAACAGTGCATATTGTCATATATAAATTGACGATGTTCATAACCATACTCTTACTTAAATATAAATCATACATTTTTGATGCAACATCCTGATCGATCATATACGTCGATGATGATCGCCAAATTGTCGTGAAGATACTTTGGTAAACAAATTACTGGGATTTCACATGATACATTTCTTGACGTCTCACCGATTGATACAGATATACCTAAGTATAATAAGCTGTGGGTATATTTTTCATCTCATTAAAATTTGGCTGGACATATAAAAATGGAGCATAACCATCAACCAACGCGATCATGTCATCGTCGCTTTTAAGCCGAATTACTGGATTTATAATCTGTATGGGATGGGAATGAAGATGGGAATTCAAAGGCAAGTAAACTTTCTGTTGAATCATCTTTCTCAATTATCTCCAAACTTTTCTGACTTCCAAAAGCCACACACCATCGAATGATGTTCAGCGAGCCAATGAGAGATATCTGCTTTTGTTTGACAGGCTCCTCTTTTTCCTGGTTGAATTAAAAGCTGGGAAATCGAACAATAAATGGTTGATGAATATTTAATTTTTCAAAGTCCAACGCGTGCAACATGAAGCTTGTATAACATTTTGAAAGATTACATATAACTTAATTAAAAATGTTTGTCATAATGTTTCGGTAGAACTTGACTAATTAAAGCGGTTAGAACCAGGAAAAAACTCATCAGACATATTATGCAAAATCTACAGTTAATTTACTCAAAAAAATAACTTTCGTCAGGCAGATAACATGCAGATAATCCTTTTCCTACGCGTCATCATCAGTTATAGCTTGTCCAAAGTTCTTGCAAAAAGTTAATGAGTTGATATTTAATAGGAATTAGCTCAAGATATGAAATTATCTCAAGACTTCTAGAATTTGCTGTCAGTAATATATAGGCATACACAACATGATGAATTACACATGTGCATTAAAGTAATTAGTATATGGAAGCCCTACCATATTTTTGGAGAAGAAACCGAGCTTTTCCCTTCACTCATCATCATCATCATCTTCACTTCAGCCATGCATCATTAGAAACTGACATGGAAGATCGAGAAGGCTACATGACGGGTACGTAGGTATTGTGAGGCGACCAAGCCAGCCAGCAACAACAAAGTCTCCAGTCGCTGTCGAGCATACTGATTTAAAAGATTTATAAAGACCAATCGATAACATCCAGTTACATAAAACTTATTGACCGATATTAGAACCTCATTTTAATGAAATGCATCAATAACCCTCATTATTCAGTTGACTTGCTGTTAACGACATCAGCCAGATAATCCCATGTCATGTCATGCCATCAAATGGGCATAGTGCGCCTGATCAATAATTATCAAAGCATTCACTTTTATACCCATTTCTTACAATCCGATACCAATATTCATACATAGACAACTTTACATTTGAAGAAGTGCTTTATACTAGTTTTATACTTTTATTGGCTATACTTTAGCTATATAGATAGGTGCCCCTTTACCGCTACAGATTTCTTTATATCGCCGTCTTTTTTTCAGCAACCCTTTTCATGTTCTCCTAATATATCACCTTCAGTACGGAGCAATTTATATTGCTTATAAAGTTTCATGTCATGAAAGTAGGTATAAATACCTTTCATTTTACTTTTTCTCCTCATCCTAAAGCTTGAAGCAGTATTTAAGGGAAACTTACTCCAACAACTAATGTTAATTGTTGGTTCAACTGACAACAGTGAAGATATTATATACATAAGGGCCCTCTCATGCCCTTGGCTTGCTTAGTTCAAAGACAACGACGACGACGACGTGACCATTGAGTTCCATAAAATATTAATCGACAAAGTCAATATTTTCTTCGGGGAAAGTGTACGTGCATATTATTGTCCTTTTCCTCACATATGCCACGCGAGTCTTAGGACAAAAGCGGATTGGGTTTGGAAAAGAGAAAGCCAAAGCTGTGTATAAAGGTCATCGTATCGCCGGGCGATCGATATCTGGCGAAATATTGTGTTTACTTTCTCCAGCAAGCCATAGAAAGTGGGGAGGCTCTCCGTAAAAGTTCTCTCTTGAATTGGCAAAAGCATAGACATTTCTATTTGAGTCTGCCCGGGAACACGGTCGTCGTGTTTTTTATCCGTGACAAATAGCACATTATAAAGACTTGACGCAAAAGATGAGTGTAACGCAACGAGAGATTTCGGCTCGTCCGCGACGTACCTGCGCCCAGGAGGTGGAAGGTCCCTTGATAGAATCTCTGGAGGAGTTGCAGGCGCATTTGCATGATGTTTTTGAAAGTGAGGAGGTCAATATTGAGATGGTCGAGACCCTCATGAGATCCTACAAAAGCAATCCCCAAGACTGGAAAAAGTTTGCCAAGTTTGATAGATACAGATACACCCGGAACTTGGTTGACGAGGGGAATGGAAAATTTAACTTGATGTTGCTGTGCTGGGGTGAAGGACATGGTTCCGCTGTTCATGATCATGCTGACGTAAGTCATCAATCATTTAATAATTTGAGATTGTTGAATTAGAAAAATTATTGCATTTTTTCCAAAATTAATGATTGTAATCCAGGTAAAAAGTAAATTGTTATGAGTATATTAATGTACATTTCATCTTCTCACAAATAGGCCCATTGCTTTATGAAGATCCTCGACGGGGAATTAAGCGAGGTGAGATTCGACTGGCCAAAGGAGGAGGATAACGAGGAAACCGGATTGAGGGAGCTGTCAAGAACGTTGCTGCGCACTAATGAAGTCTGCTATATCAATGATTCATTAGGCCTCCATCGGTAAGTGTTGTGGAGTCAATCGTTTTTCATACATAATCAAATCCCCGTTATCATATCATAAACTGTTATAAAGTGTAATCCTGATCCCTCGTTAGCAATTTAATTATATGTAATTTATGTACCAACTTTGGAATAGGCGCATTTGACTTCTAACTGCGCATTTAGGTACATAAACATAAATGAAAAATGATGAGAGCATGATGAAATTATGATCAAAATTAAAAATTAACTCGATTCTCATACAAAGTTTACAAGCTTCAGATAAGGCAGTCATATAACTTTTGATGAAAAGACAAAAATAAATAACACGCCACACCAGTTTATGGAAAATGGAAAGATACAGCTCATTCAATTGATGTCAAAAGTGAAATTAAAAGAGCCATTCCATTCTCAATACATTTTTTACACTAAAATTAGCATAAACCCACTTGCTAAAGTACTTACGTGATGATAATTGCCCTTTGCTGTTTTATCTCACGATCATTGACAGCCTCTCCTAATTCATTCCACTTTTTTTTATAACGTAAAATTGCAGAGTTGAAAATGCGAGCCATACCCAGCCCTCCGTAAGTCTTCATTTGTATTGTCCCCCGTTCAATTCCTGCAGCATGTTTGATCAGAGAACAGGTCATCGTACAAAGTGTCAAGTTACCTTCTGGTCCAAGTATGGTGAAAGGACGAGCTACGGTGCCAAGACTGAGAATAATAATACTCCTCAACCTGAAGTGGAAGATAACTATAATTAAGGAAGATATTATGGATGCAGTGTATCCTACCGCAAAAATCATACCATATTGTGAACAAAAAAGTACCTTTTCTGCTTTTTCTACATATCACACATATTGTTCGTAAATTATTTTTATGAATGATTTGACTTAGACAGAGCAGCAAACAAAAAACGGGACTAATTTCGGATTTTAGAACGGATATATTGCAAACCAATTAATGTGTAATTTTAGACTTTTATGTTTGACAGAAAGGAGGATTTGGATTTAGCTATGCTCATTTGTAGTGCAAAACTGCAAAAAATCATTGTAAATATACTTTTATTAGTAAGTAATAAGTACTTATTAGAAGCCTATGTATGATTATAAACAATGATGGGATGTTATCCACCAATCGCTGTCACACGATAACATGCAAAATAAATAAATACTTTTGAGGAAATTAATGCGATATTTATGATTGATTATCATCATCACGTAGCAAGACTACATACGTTCGTGTGGGTGGGGAGTTACGTCGATATCAAAGCAAGAATATAAGGGGAACTGAAGAATGTCGATTGTAAGATGGTATGGTAGAATTGATGTGCAAGTAATATCCGAAGAATTAAATGTAAACAGATAATTTGTGCCACTAAGATAATCGAATCAGACTTGACGTCAAGCCATTTTATCCTTCACATAAGTATGTATCGTCATGTTATACTGTCTCTGAGGCTTCATCACAAGCCACCACAATACATATTGCATTGGTATACTAACGCCAGTTTATTATGAGCAAATGACAGTGATATATGGGGGTTGACCTCGATATTAGGACCAATCGATGCACGTACGTAATACCTAAATAAATAATTGGGTTTAATTATTAAAAGTTTTAATTTAAAACCATGCGTTTCATTTGACCATACCATGCACATAACACAAATGAAGAGAATAATGAATAATGATGTGAATGATCAATTATCCGGAATACGTATAAAATAGTTTTATTACTATCGATGTTTTCCTGTACAACTATGAATGACAAAACAAAATCTGAAAGACTATATAGTTGTATTTTAATTCTTAATTGCGATAATTCGGTCCACTAAACTTACATAACTGGTTTGCAATCAACATGCTCGTAAACTTTTCTAATTTTATGTCTACTTTATTTCAAAGCAACAACCTTTTGTAAAAAAATATACAATTTAGAATTTAACAATATAAATGAGGTTTGTGTCACATATTATTTAGCTCTAGATCTTCTAAAATAAAGTTTCAACGCAAAGATTAGCGGAAGTAATAGCATCGCCGACAACGTGTAGAATACTGCGGAACCGAAAGATATTATATTGTAGCCACTGCTCGAAATACATTGAAGGTCATGAGCATAATACCCCTCTTGGCAGTAGCAGAGGGGAATGATGCCCCCGCAAAAGGCGTTTCCCACACATCTATCCCCCTTTAACCCACAAAAACCATTAGCTCCGACAACACAACTTCCTCCCCCAAGCAATCCAAATAGTGGGCCCCTATCCCAAAGCCTTGGTTCTGGACATGTACAAGTTCCTTTACAAATGAGATTTTGGTCGCTATTGCATTTCTCACTTTCGCTTACGCTGTTTGAAAACACCCGGAGGATGGCGTTTAGAACACTACATTTGTCCCCGTAGGTCAACTGCCCGTCGGCGTCTACTGTGGCGATGCCGCAAATGGCAATGACGGAAAATGCAATCAGGATTCCGGTGGTGGGATTCATCTATTAAAAATAAAATTTGCTTCTCATGAGAAATTTTTAACTTACATTTTTGAATAAGACATGCTAGACAAATAAAATCAGCTAATTTTTCTTTAAAAAATGTTTACCTTTTCAAGAAATATCTATTTTGAGTTAGCGGTGGTCGAGAGTCAGATCTAATGCGGATGAAAGCCGGTTTCCTCTCTCATTCAAGCTGGAACGAGACGTGGTTCCGATCCAGGACAAAAACACTAGGTTGACTGAGCTACCTAATTAACTAACTTTCTTCACTGACATGAATCAATTAGATTCCCTACCTGCCTTCGACTCCCTACCAGACTGATTACTAAGTAAAAATATAAAACCTTAGTTCATAATTTGGAAAATAAATCCGCAAAATTGACCAGAAAGTATCACAAGAAGGCGATCGAAATGAACTCCAGAAATCGTGGTGTTAATAAAATTGTAATTAAAATCTTTACTATACATCAAAAGAACCTTCTAATAATGCTCTTTACAATTAAACTTCTCAAAACCCCTTTAAAACTACTTTCAATTTATATTACAAAGATAATTTAACGGACAGCTTCACAATAGTATCATATGACAACAATCGTATTTAATTTGCATTCAGTTACTAATGCCACTGTTAAATGCCCGCGAACTTTCAAAACTGACAAAATCTACGGGACGGGTTTGAAAACTTGAAATAACTCGCTTCATGAAAAGTAGTAGCAAAAAAGCTTCAACCTTAATTTTTTCTAACAATTCAGGGAACAGAACAAGCCCTGTTTTAGTTTGTAGGATGAGTTTTCTGGGAGTAGATACAGAAAAACTGTCAAAAATTACCTTCCCTACCCATTCCCCTGTGGTTGTCATATAATTTAACGTTATAATATATAAGGTAGACAGGGTCAGAAAAATCTTATCTACTCCGAGAAAAATAGCCCAAACTGAATGAAACTTTGAACAGTGACTCTAAACAACACGTTCTACAACTATTGTTGAAGCTTTTTATGCTATTCAGCTTAAAAGCGTTTATAATGGAGGCATTTGTAAATGCAAAAATTTGATCACCATCCATGCACCCAACTGGATTAATGCATTATTATGTGACTGGACCACGCAAAAATCCTTACTTATTGACGATGTAACATTATGGATGTGGTCTGGATTTTGAAAATCATTATCATCGTTGCTCCCGTGAGTCTGATGTGACATCAGAGCGAATTCGCAAATTAGCGTTAAAGTAATTAGGTAATTATTTATATTTTTTAAGGAGTGCAAAGATTTGGAGAAAATTGCAAGATATATGAGGGTTGACCTCGATATTAGGATCAATCGATGCACGTAATACCTAAATAAATAATTTGGTTTAATTATTAAAAGTTTTAATTTAAAATCATGCGTTTCATTTGACTGCACGATGCACATAGCACAAATGCAAAGAATAATGAATAATGATGATAAATATGAATGATCAATTATCGGAATCCGGAATACGTATCAAATAATTTTATTCCTATCAAAACAAAATCCGAAACATTATACAGTTGTAATTTAATCGCAATAATTCGGTCGATTAAACTTAAATAACTTCACTGGTTTGTCATCAACATGCTCGTAAACTTGTCTAATTGGTATCTACTTTATTTCAAAGCTGGGGCAAGGTGACACAATCAATGAATCATTGTCGAATATAGTTA
>JAQGAH010001118.1:0-18383 GCA_034696885.1 Lepidocyrtus paradoxus | reverse complement strand
ATATACTCACTCGAAAGAAAATAATAGCTTTATAGACGACAAAAAATATATAGCTGTAGGAAACGGCTCTGTGCCTTTGTGCATTATTTTTTTTCCTCTTATCTAGAAGGAACCTTTTTTTTACGTAGGATATGGCTACGTAGTTTTTAGTTGACTATATATGTGTTTGCGAGCTCTCTTCTGCTTCATTCTCTACAAAAGAAACGAGTGTACACATTCACTCCACTCAGCTCTAAGAAACCATTTTCATCCAAAATCCCCCATGGTGGAGGATTTTGGAGGGTAGGTAATTGAACCTTTTTTGTGCCATCGAATTTTCCGTTCATCTTATATACACTTATAAGACCTTGGGGATGAATGCATGTATGCCTTATTATCATGCTATATCCATATATACTACTTGTGTGCTACAGTTGAGTTGAGCCGAGTAGAAGGATAGATAATGATGGTGGTGGTGGGGCGAATATATATCCATCTAGTAGGATGCATATGGTGGGATGGTTTTGGTAAGTAAGATTGGAAAATAAGCAACAGCACGAGAAGAGTGAGTAATATTAAGCTGAACGAATCCAGTCATCATCATCATCTCTGCAAAAAAAGTGCTTGAAGCATAATATCCCGTCTGTACAGCAGAGACCATCTATCTGAGTGTGCCCTTATAAGTCTGATATAATTTTTTCTAATAGCACTCAACTCGTTTATATATATGTATGCGAAGCTCTACAGAAGACTTGTTTTTACACTCTGAAGCCTGTATAGCTATCAGATAATAATGACCAAGTATAAATATATCTTTAAGGATTTATTTTTAAAGAACGGCGTAGTTTCTGTTTTCTCGCTCTCGCGATCTGCCATGTATTAATATAGCTATGAATCTCACTATTGTATGTTTGGAGGTATATATCTGTCTCTTCTGAATGTGATGCGATGTTGCCAAGTGTTCTTGGTGAGGGTTGTGGTGGTGGTATTGTGTAATAAGCGCAGAAGCGGACTGAGGAGCAGAGCAGAATAGGAGTCGAGGGGAATTTTCTGTGGATTTTGTTGGGAATAGTATGAATGCAGAGGGAGAAGAACTATATAATTGAAAAGAACGGAGATTCATGTCAACCATTCTCTCTCTTTCTCGCTTTGTATAATTTTTTTTCCTCTCTGTGTCTGCTGATGATGACGATGATGAGTGAGCGTGAGTAATCTACATAAATGTAGCAAGTATATATGTATATATTAGTACTGACATTTCGTCCACAGTTATATATACGATGCTTATGTAGGGAAATTCAATTGAATGTCAGAACAGTTGCGTTCCTCCTACGAGACGAGGAGGACGTTGGTTGCCACCAGCATCATCAAAAAGATATTGATTTCTGGCTTTGGAGCTTTATAGGGTTTTGGATGGAAACATGAGTTGAGGCTGCTTCGCCTTGATTACATACCTCTGTGAAGAGAGAACAGAGAGATGGGGATATATGAAATGGTATTTTTTTCTTCTCTCGATGAGGATCCATCGTCCAAAAGGCAATCGTGATGATATTTTTAAAATTCTATATGGTAGGGGCACACAATATGTATGTACGTTTATTTAAATTCAAAGATTACAAGGAAGGAGCAGAGGATAGAATAAATTGCTGTGTGGTTATCTCTTCCAAATCTTGTATTTCAAATGAATGAAGTATATAATATGAATCAACATTTTTTCCCATTCTGCTGGCGCGGTGGAGATGATATTTTAATATTTGTCAGTACCGAGGAATCCGTTATCGTTTTATCATCATCAAACACTCAAAGGATCCAGCGCGGCCATAATACAGTTCCGTTATGTATTAGTATTTGCGCTCCTTCTCCTGATATTAGAATTCCTCGGTATTTGGAATTATCATAATAATTATGCTATGCTATCCTTAAAAAACTGGGATGGGATGATGAAATGAGCATGATGCGATGCTAAATCGAACTGGCCATGAGTAAAATTACATCAAGTATCATCATATCCTCCGTCATCACACGGACAAGAGCGGATCAGATATAAATACAAATGATTGCCAAAGCATCTTTTGCCATTTCGTGAAGCATGAAACTGATGTGTGCCAATTCCGCGCAGTACGGGCTCATTCAAATTGGGGGAATGCGATGTGAAGTAAGGAGGATGGATGAGGCAAGATGATGGCAAAGTGGTAAATATAATCGTCAAAATCATATAGCGGATGCTTCCATAATTATTTTCTGTGGTTGCGCTGTTGAAATTTTTGAGCTCCTGATTCCATATACATACATACTTGGATCTTGGATCTGATAAATACATATGGAACACACACGTTGAATCCTGAAATATGGTAATATATTTTGTGTCTACAGCTATTTTGGAAATGACTTCCATTATTCCAGGAATCCTCACGAGGATGCTGCTGCAAGGGATGAAAAATCCGGTTGGCTTTTTGTGATGAATCTCATTCCAACCTGGAGCAATTAACGTCAGCAACACACCATTTTTTAATGGAAACAACTCGATTGGGCATTGCCTGTTTGTTGGATTAAAATCTCGAAACGCATAATCACTCACTTTCCATCATCAAAGCCCTGCATGGCGAAATTGTGTGATAGTAGTGATGAGATGATATGATTTATTTGGTTCTCTCTGGATAAAAATGACGAGTCCACGCACTCACATAGCATTAAACTGACACTTGAAACTTGAAATGATGTTAGCAGCGCAAGTCGAGCTAAATGATTCTCTGATTTAATTCAAGTTAATAGCCCATATAGCACACATAGCTTTGATAACGAAAACAAAGTCACCCAAATGGGCTCACTCAGATTTTACTGTACTAGATTTGATGGATATGAAAATGGAGTGCACAATAAAGATAATGATATGAGGAACGGACTGGGAGGCAAAATGAGCTGATGACACATCAATGTTGTACCGTAGTTTGCAGTCCATTAACGAAAATGGTTGGGATGATGTGAAAGGCGAGTTAATGTTATAAAATACTGATAGTTTTAATAACTTAATGTATGCATTTATTTATAAAGTCCCTCTCAGCAGATGAGATGGAGTTATTAACTTCCGAGAGTTTGGGGATTATGAAGTAAACCTTATATGTTTATATTTGTATTGTTTGGAGTACAGTTCATTTTGTTGGACTTTGTGGTAATATTTAGAGAAACAGCAGAGTTTTCCCTCTGCAATATTATCACTATAAATAACATTTTTAGGTGTATGACTTTTATACAAAAAGTTCGTTACATAAGTAAATACATTTAATATTTTCTTTTCTTATCAGCTCCTGCTGGCTGATATGCGGTATTTAGGCTGACTGATACGTATGTACATTTAGTCAGTTGCCGTAATAATGTGACCGATCTGAGTAAATAATTGTTGAAAAAAAAATATGCCAACTTTTTTTTCACGAAAGCGCGCAGTTTCACTCGCTAAACTGAACAGGAACAGACTACTACCGATTGTCAATCTCTCTGGCATGATATTAGTGATTGTGATTGTATTTCGGGGTAATCACAAAAAATCAAGCTTGCTTGGAAGTTCCATCGTCATCATTATGATAAAACTTTGGAAGCGTCAATAGCGTCATCATCATCATTTCACTTACTTGATAAATGAAATAGTCAGTAAGTCATCATCACTGCTCATGTGAGGATGATGAAGGGAAAGCTGGAAATGTGCTGTTCTGTATTTAGTGCAGTGCAGTGTGCAGGTGAAACATATGCACATAAATTGCAGTTGACCTGGGAGCGTGATGGAATGGAGTAGTGTAAACTTTCCTTTTCTGGAGAGAAAACCGCAAATTTTTTACAAGACAAAATTACGTACAAGTTATTATTAAAATGAAATATTTGCTATATCTGTGGGATGAGGTTTTTGTGGGTGATATCCAAGAGGAAATAGAAATGAGATAATTGCAATGCTGTAGCTATTAAAACTGATCACACATTAGTTTTTTTTCCTTATCGATATGCGTAGTATTCTTGGAAATGAGGATATTGAAATGCCGAACTTTGGTTGAAGGCGTGGTGATGTGGTTGTCGAGTTTTCCTCTGGATTTTTTCTCTATTCGTAAGCTAGAAATGGGATAAAAAAAAGTAGGATTAAGGGCTCATTTAGTAGCCATTCTTCAATCCTCTTGTACGTATTTTTTTGTGATTGTGCATCTTTTTTAATCTTCAACAACAGCATACAATGATTTTAAAAGTGTTTTCACTAGAAACATAGATTGACTTTGCTTGTATCCCTGAGGAAAGGGGTGTCACTTTTGTATGATGAGTAACAAGAGTACGTATTACGACTTTGAGTTTGCCAAACCGTGAGTGAACATTATTCAACCTTATTTAAGTGTGGCTAAATTTGCGTTCATATGTAATTTAATATGTTCATAACAGAATCAGAATCATACACTGGCGCTGCTGCCACAAAGAATTGTAGAATTATGGGTTGTTACGTGTTTTGAAATGGATAGATTTAGTAGAATGAAGTGCATAATGATGAGTAGGAGTTGACCAAGCTTTCCTGTCCATTTTTTTGCAGACATGGACGCGTTCAAAGCGTCAAGTTACTGTCAGAGGATACGTCAGCATCTGCTGGGGGTAGTATATCCGGTGGTAATGGTGGAGTGCGAAGTGGGAAGAGTGCCACTGTCGCATTTATTGATATCCGTTCCGCTGCGAAAGCATTTAGAGCAGTACATTCAATGGCTGGACAGCCATTGGATATTAACTACCACGAGCCTGGGTCCGCTCCTCCGAGATGTCATCCGCCAATGGACTCACACCCCTCCACGGAAGCCCCGTCTGATATCCCAGTAGTTATTGGGCAAGGGAGTACCAACAACAATGTCGGTCCCAACCAAAACCCTGGAATGCATAATAACTCCATTCCAGGCCCTTCCATGTACCGCCAGCAACGCTTCCCTCTGCAGCATGGGTAAGAAGAGTATATCCACTCTGCGGGTTATGTAGTATAGTTAGTTCCATTTGACAGCTAGTTCCTAGCTAATTGAGCAGTATGGCTAATATTAAGGTTACAATATCTCTATAGGCAATCGGAAGATTCATCTAGTCATTTTTATGATCAACCGAAAGGCTTTAGTCGTGGTAGAGGAGATGGACATGGTTATCGTGGCCGTAGAGAGAATCGCCACAATAACTACAATAGGCATTCTTTTCACAACAATGTGGATAGGAGTTACCGCATGTCCAATTGGGGTTATTCCAATGAAAGTAGTCGCGTCGCACCTCCTGCACATTCACAGGCAGATGAAAGGACAACAGGTCCTTCACCAACCACTCACCCTCCAGTAACCAGTGAAGTGACAAAACCACCCCGTCGCCCCGATTCCCCTGCAAGTACCGTGTCCTCTCGTCATGTACCGAGTAAAAGACATAAGTCTAGGTAAAGGATTTTACACTTAACAGCAACGCGATATTTATATATTTTTTTATGTAGAAAGTCATGTCATTGAAACCGTAAAGGTGAAAACAAACTGCCTAGGCTAGACAACATTTTTCAAGGTATGGTGTATTTATTCGAAATAGATCGGTAAGTGAGTCAGGCAGTTCAGATCGTGGGAGTACTGCTGGCTCACGCTCGCGTTCCGGATCTCGTTCCAGTGTTTCTACAAGTGTAAGCTCAGGCCGTTCCAGATCTCCACCTCACCACAGTTCATCTAACCACTTTTCCAGAGGGGGGAGTGGGGCAGTTCGATTTCATCAAAATAATTCCTACTCACGTCAACGGTAATTAATTTCTTTAAAAAAAATGGCTAAGAAAACAAAATCTTATGCTAGGGCATCTCCGGTTTTTTTTGTTGTTGTTGGCATTCCAATTTCATACTGAAAAAGCAGTGGTCTGATAGTATTTTATATGCGCAACGGTACTAGTGGGAGTTAAGGCATGCAGTGAAACTTATCCATGCGTCATAATATTATCTTAAATGTTTCAGTCTCTCGCTGGGTATAAGATTGTGTTATTTATTTTATTTACTGTTATAAACTTTTACCGCATCGAGTTTATGCATTTATGTTTGTCTTCGTCCTTGTGACGCTGTGAACTTTCCCGTTTCAATGGGACTACCCCCTGTTTTTGTGACAATTTCCGTGCTCATTATTAATTCCGTTTACCGGTGTGGTGTTATATGATTGGGTTCTTTTCAGTTGTCATAATTTTTGTACCCAAGTCCCCTCTGCCATATGAATGAATAGTTCGTTAAGACAGCGATGTCCAGACTTTTGCTGCTCAAATCTTTCTTTACCAAATTAATGTTATCCCAAGCCTTTCTAGAAGGCTTTTTTCGTCAGTTTCACCCAAATATGATGATAATGTTGTTGATGATAAAAGAAAATCAATCTTAAACGCTTCCACAAACACAACTTGTGCTCTAGATATCGTCAACGGGTAACAAAACGGCACAGCTCGAGATCCCCAGTTGGAGCAAGTCCATCGTCATCGTCGTCGTCCTCACCTCATCGGAAAGCTGCAACACTACCACCTCATTCTCCATCACATTCAAATTCCTCAAATTCACCTCAAAGGTTCGCTTTCTTTTTGTGTCCATGCTTGCTTTTTACTAACTGCTTGTCATCAGTTATATCCGCTTAAAGTAGACTTGTGCATGTTTCCTAGATCTAAAAGTACGGGGATCTAATGATCCACCCAGCATCACCTTGTTGCAAATTACCTCATTAACGATACTCTCGTTTAGCCCGTTTGAATTTTTGAAACATGGTTGAATATTTAAGTACAAACTAGTTTCCTTTTTAAAAAGCAATTTAACCACACAAGATTTCCCTAACGTAGGGTAAACTGGGGAGGAAAATGCAATATCTTTTTACCTTCGCTAAATGCTCATTGTCAGCGCTGCCCTGAATTGTTAAATGTATACTTTTTACCACCTACTACGTACAAAAGTCAGCATCGAAAGGCTGTAGCATATAATCCATTTCTCTAATTGTCTGCCCATATTTTTTGAGTAGGCAAGTGGATAATCGTCATGATCGTATAATATGCATCGCTATCTGCAATAGTAAATGGGTAGATGTAGATTAGATATTTTATAGGCATCTTCTCGCTATATATTCGCTATTCCTACAGAAGGAGAACAAAAGTGACGAAGGTGCCAAAAAGGAGCCAAGCCATAAGTACACATTTTAGCTTTGTGCAGTATATTTGGAGTCCAACACTTATAGTTACGTGCATAGCTCTACTTTCACTTTATTGGCGAAAAAGGTGTGCTGAAGGAGCAGGAGCATTAAAGGCAGTGAGGCAAAATAGTTAACTTGTGTTGTTGAGTGTGTACTGTTTTTATTATTGCAAAGAGGTTATTGCCCTCGTGATTTATGCAATGAGGTTTTCGCTACACAGAGTCCTTCTGCTCCGTCTACACAGCACTCGTATACTTGGCTGACTTGCTGAGCCTCATTGTTCTTTTAGATTCGCTCTGAAGGCTGAGCTGAGGAAAATTAACTGTTTGCCTTCGCACAGTTAAACGTGCTATTTTATTTATTTACAAAAGTGCAAATACACAGAGGTGCGTATGTATTCCTCTAGGATTGTGACTCACAGGCAGAGATAAACTCTCGTTATGTGATTGTAGGTAGATATTGGATGCAGAGAGTAGAGGAATGAATATAAATGCAAAAAAAATCTATCTCTTATAAGTGGGGCTGAGTAGTGGGAACCCCAAAAAAAAACTTTTCATGTGTGTGGG
Organism: Lepidocyrtus paradoxus; assembly: GCA_034696885.1. Classification (NCBI taxonomy): domain Eukaryota; kingdom Metazoa; phylum Arthropoda; class Collembola; order Entomobryomorpha; family Entomobryidae; genus Lepidocyrtus; species Lepidocyrtus paradoxus. The sequence continues at coordinate 10,668 of JAQGAH010001118.1, read as the reverse complement.
CATGTTTCCCCACTGTAGATATTGTTATGAGAAGATGCAATATCTGATGTTTTTTTTCTGTATAAATAATGCATGTTTACGCTTTACTACTTGTACGCTAACTATATAGCCATGAAGCTTTTTTGCTATGATTTTAATCTGAGTCATTTATTAAGGCATTAGCACTGCACTGCAATCACAAAATTTGTAGAAGAATATATTTATAAAAAAACGCTCTCAAATTGGGTTTTCAATTTGGATAATGTAAAGAGTTGAAGGACTGCTTGACTGCTTGCTTATATATTTTGCTTTGATTTGTTTATAGTCTACCATGGGGGGAGCCCTTTTCAAGCTTGTTGGTTAACAAGAGTAATTGGTTGCAATGTGCGTTTTTTTTATGCACACTTGTAAAATTGTAAATATGTTTTATGGGGGGATTTTGCCTGTATATAGCTTGAGATAATTATGCTTGTGACTCAACAGTAAACTTTATATCCTGTTGGAAGAGAGAATTTTTTTGTTTGTCTCAATGGTGGGACTGAGAATGACCCCTTAAAATAGTTTTTTTTTTCTGAAATGTATTTTTTTTTGTCAAATTGCGATGATTTTTTATGTTGTTGGAAAGATATCCAGTTTTATATGATGAGAAACTTTTTTTTACAATCATCACATCCCATTATGATTTTTTTTGTCGTTTTGTCTTGTTCCTTCTCCTTGCTAAAAAGGAGGAGGAGTGTAGTTTGCAGAATTTTGTTGTTGTATATGAATTAGTTCTGAGCTTTTTGCTTGATTTTTTTTTAAAGATTTGCTCTGTCTGTCGTACCTTTGGTAGATTAACTTTTTGCGTTTGTTGACGTGCTAAAAAAAGACAAGAGTAGAAGATGGAAACAATTTATCTCTTTTTCAATGATGGAAATATAGTTTTTTGTCTTCACCAAAGAATGTAAATTTTTTGTACAATTTTAGTCGGGGTGCTAGCACAACAAGCCATCACCATCTGCACCATAGAAGACCTCCAAATACTGACCTTTTGACCTCCATTTTAATCCGCAACCTTCCTATTCGATCTTCCGACACCAGCTTGAAGGATGGCTTGTACCATGAATACAAAAAGTACGGGCGGGTTATTAAAGTCAGAGTGATTGGAGAGTCTGAAAAACGGTACGCTATAGTCTGCTTTAAGTCCCAAGAGTATGCGGCAAAAGCTGTACAGTCATCACAAGACAAGCAGTTTTTCGGTAACAAAATCCAAGTGACACTCTACTACACTGGGAAAAGTGAGGAGTCTGTTGGTGGCACCGATGAAGAAAGCAGGTTTGTATATTATGCAAGATAGATTGATTCTTTTCATTTCTTAAAAAAAAAAAAACATTTTTGCGTTGGCATTTTTTTAAAGGTTTGTCTTTTCTGTTACTTAGCTCATGACTACGTATTTTACAAAAAAATCCTATTTTAATTATCATTTCATATTCCTATTTTTTTATATATTTTACTGTATGCTACGCTCACTCCTGCTGTCAATTCATATTCTCATCATTTATCAGTAGCAAACTTTAATTGTTCAGTTTTTATACTTTAGTTGAATTTATTTGTTACAGCATTTGAAACGTCGATACCATCACTAAATCTGTCCGCCTTGTTTTGTCTTTTTCGTGCATGTCATGAATCATTATGAACTGAGCAAATAATAATAACTTAGCATTTAGGTTCAACTCCATCTACACTGTATAGTCTCTCCCGCGAGATGTTTTTCTTTAGTTTGATGATGATGATAATGATGACTAAATTGTGTATTTTTCTGTCTCAAAGCTGAAAGCATTTTTGTCTCGAAAAAAAATAATGAACAGTTAAGAGAGAAATGGGATTATTAGTAGTGAGATTCCATAATATTGACATGTTTCACTTTTTGGACTAGATGGCTATGACGTAATGGCAGTGAGGTAGGATGTAAATCACACAAAAGAGATGACAAAAGTGACGTGTAATTGTATAGGAATGTTATTTATTTTCAAAGTAACACGACAGAACTTACCACCTACCTATCCATTAACTTTGGCATAGATAAACAAGTCAGAAACAAAGATGAGACGCGTCTCTCTCAAGTATCCATTGAAAAGGGGCTGTAAATTGAAGTGACTACATGGAACCCTCTAAAACAGTAACAGTCACTCCATAATTACATGTCAGTCACATAAAAAGTCACCTAGAATCACCAACTAATGGGTTGGGTGTTATGCGCTCTGACTTGTCGTTAGCAGAAAAAAAATATATAACTTCAGTTTACTTTCTTCTAATAACGCATTTTAGTAGATTTACCTTATTTGCAAAACAATGAATCTATCATGTATCATAAAGAGTTTTGCTCCCTTTGCCATGATTCGTGTGGAAAAGCGTGAAAAAAATGGAACCGAAGGGAGCTTATTAACGAGATTATCAGAAGTTAATAGTGATGCTGATGTAATAAATGATAAGTTGCTTCTATTCGTTGTTAACTGTATATTATGATTTTGTTATATAAATACATCCATTATAGATAAACCTGCACTGCATTCACTCTTAGCAGACACCGTGTCTCACGTGTCCACATCACATCACCATATTTCACCTTCTTAACTTAACATTCATTGACATTTTATCTTAAATGTGTTGTTAAATAATATAATTTATCGTTGTTGTTAATTTGTTTAGTGACAAGCTCCGAAACTATATATGATTATATTTTATAATAGACTGTGTATACTGTACCGTGGTGCTTTACAATACTATCTGACGTAGCTTTTTTTATATAATCGTAAATTATGTTTTTTTACAAACTTTATGCCTATATAAAAATGCTTTAGTATTATGCAGTTTCGAAAAAAAAAAGTTTCTTTGACTTGACTTATATGTCTGATAAATGGTAATTGAAATATACGAAGGAGCATATTAACTAAAAGCCCGCTTTTTCGTTGAAACTTGCAGAGGTCCTGGGGAGGAGGAGTCAAGTTTTCCAACACGTACCGTCCTTATTACAAGTCTGGATTCTTCCGTTACTGCAGTTGAATTGAAGTCGGTGTTTGATCAGTATGGTGATATTGTCGTAAGTGGAAAATCTAGAAGATGGAGTGAAGTAGTAGTGGGAAGTGTGTTGTTTTGGGATGCGATTTGGAGTCTAATTGCTTCTCTTTATTTTGTCACAGAACATTGACATTAGGAAGCAAGGAAGTAGTACTCATGCCGTATGTGAATTCCTGGACATTGCGAGTGCAATCAGGTATGGGATAGAATACAACTAATTTTGCATATTGGATTTTTTCTTCGGGCTTAGATTTTTTTAGCTTTGTATCAATAATCCTCACTTGAATCTTTTCTCCCATTGTTTATCTATCGTTTGTAGAGCAAAGTGGGGTCGTCATGTTTTTAAATCAAGGGAAGCACGCATCTCATTTTTCCGAAACCCTCCAACGAATGCGCTGCTTCTGGATGGAACGGCTGGTGTTACTGAAAAGCAAGTAACCAGCCATTGCTGTCAATATGGTGCTATTAAAAATGTGGATATAGATCCGGAAAGATTTCTGGCTCTAGTTCAGTATGAAGAGGTAAGCGTCATCATCATAACTTGCTTTAAAATTTATCCAAAGCTGTCTGAATTAATTACAATAAACCATTTTAATCTGCGCAGATCTCATCCGCGGAGACTGCCATACGAGAACTTGGCAACTGGGCAATTAAAGGCAAGAAGCTAGATATTGATTTTGCGTCGCAGGAAGTCATTAGAAGGTTCCAAGAAAGGTTAGAATCTGGACTTGCGAACTCATCCTTATCGATATATGGTTCGTCGTCCCCATGTGCCAACCCTATGGCAGCCCTTGGTGTTGTTGGACCTTTCAAAGAGGGTTCTGTGCGTAAAGCCAGAAGCCGGCTTGGAGAATATCTGGGGGATGATGATAGTCTGAAGTCGGGCTATCATGCGTACAGGTAAATTTTTCGGCTCTTATGTACATATTTACTCGCTCTCTAGTTATTAAGCAATCCCCTCACAGTTCAATAACTTGAATTTTGTATTTATAATTTTCCGCAGGAATGAAATGGATGGTGATTCCAAGCCAATGACAACACTAAAGTCAATAGAAGAGTCCAGTCCACCCTCAAATTTAAATGCTGGCAGAATGCTTAACGCCAGCATTGAGTCCCACGAAAGTTTAAACAGCACGCTAGAAATTCATGAGTACAGACGTTTGGAACCTACAATAGACAGTCAGCGGAGTACAATGGCTTGTACAAAATCCAATGGAAAAGAAAGGACAGACAAGTTTTCCAATAGTGGTAGTGTTAAGATTGATCTCAACTGTCATGAAACGGACTCGGCCATAGTTACTTCATCCTCGGATATCATATTAGTAGAAAATTCAGACACTGATGTTCATAGTAATTTCACAGGATCTAGCACAAGTGGGGATGAAAAAGTGGGCAGTTTTGAACCTGGTGAGAATTTCATCAACATTCGTTTCAAACAAAATTTATGTAACATGGATCCAATACAATTAATTAAAACAATCCTCCTTTCTTTTTGTTTCGCAGCCATCAAGCATAGAAAAAGTTCCTCCGAAAATGTCTCAAGTGTTTTGACGACAACCACCACTGTAGATGGTGTATCAAGTACCTCACCTGAACCGAAATCGGAAATCGTTAGTACGTCAGCGGACCCTGGAGTTGGGATTGGAACGGATTCCGTAGCGAGATACTTAAATGACGCCGTGGCTACAGGTAATGAAGATCAAATCCGACGTCCAGAGTTTTTAATGTAAAGTTGTTGCTTATAGAACCTGCGTTAAACTCATTTATTTTGTTTCTGTTTAGATTCGCAAAAGAGATTGGTTGATAGCAAAATTCGCAGAACGTCAGCAGACTCCGGGAATCATTTGAATTCGTCACCAGATTGTCACCTTCTTCATTCTAATCAGGAAACAGAGAAAGTACCGTCATCTCAGCTCGGGAGAAGGGTTGAAGGTGGAAGGCCGGCTACATTAAGTAACTCTCAGGGAACTGATGATGCTGATGATAGACCGGGAACTCCCCTCTGTGATGAGAATCCAGAAGGTTTTGATGCAGCTGCACCCAGTCAAAAGTCTACCTCCTCCTCAGCATCTGCCCCTCCATCCAATAAGTCGTCAGTTAGGTCGGAACCAGCGAGCCTTCAGGAAACTTCCAAACACAAAACTGTGAAATCACAAAGCACAGTTTCTGTAAAAGATACAAAATCCAATGATGGCAGTGGAAGTGGCGTTAGTCCTTCTGTGAAAAAATTGGTGGTGAGCCCTACCATCTCTCCGTCAAGCGGGGCGAGTTCGTCTGTGATGTTATCGTCGACAAACGATACCAGTATTTTTTCTCCTAATACAGAGTCTTCGGAGACTCAAGCATATTCCAAATCAAGTACAAATAGTTTTGAAAATTTGAATACTACTTCCAACTTTTGTGTTGTCGGAGAGGTTGCGGTAAAAAGGGACAGTTCTGATGATGTCAGTAACGGTGCTGTGTTGAGTGACACCAATAATGTGGAACAACGGGTGTCAAGTGAGCAAATAAAGTGTGAAGTTGTAGAGAAGGATGAATTTGCAAGTGGAGCTGGATTCTCTTCTGATTCAGAGGGTGGACTATCTCCTAGACATTCTCCAACAGCAGACTCGTTGGAACAAAGAGTGAAGAACCTTTGCGAGAGATATGATACCTGGGATGGGAATAGAAAGATTCTGAAACACACCCCACCAGTGTCACATTCCCCACTCCACACTTCAACGAATCAGGACACTAATTCTGGTAGTGGCAGTAGTAGTGACTCCCTCATTGATAAAATTAAGGAGTCCATTCCAAATTTCTCAGGGACCTCTGACATTGTCAGAACTGTGCTAGCGAGGAAAAGCATTTTCGATGAGGATTGTGAAAGGCTGGTAAACTTTAATGAAAAGTATGAGACAAAACCATCAACTCTCATTACGACTTCCACCAACTGGAAATTGCCAGCATTGTCCAGAACCACTTCGTGCTCCTCAAACTCGTCTGCACCATATTTGGGACAAACTTCTCCATTAGCTGTGAATAGCAATTGTGTACCTCCGTTGTCGTCTCCAATTAGCAGCATGTCACCAATTACAAATAGCGGTAGTGTGAACTTTAATAGCACTGCATTCTCATCCGCTTCCACAAAACCAACCATTATTCCGCTTTCCGCCACGTCCCCTAGCTACTCTTCACCAAGTCTTTCCATTGCCATTGTTGGGAAGAGTATCTCCGAAAAGGTGAAAGATCTCAATGCTAATGTTGCACCACAATTGAACCGATCCTTGTCCTCAACCTCCACCTCGTCCTTGTCGTCATTGTCTGCGGGGCAACTTGCTAGCAAGTCATTTGGCAGTGCATCAGGTCCTACTAAACCTGTAGGATTCTCTCCAGCTGGGGGACCGACTCCGCCAGCAATTCCTTCTGCTAGTACAAAGAGCTTTAGCTCATTTCAATCAACACCATCCTCTCCGTTCCCCACTGCAAAATCGTCAAATGAACTTACATTGACTTCAGCAACTGGCCCATTGACCCCGAAAACTCCAGAGGTGGCAACTCCTACAAGTATAAAAAAGGTGCCGCCCGTGCATCCTTTAATAATTCCAAACACTTTAAATGCACCCACATCTTCAGTGTCTCATTCACTTTCGACTGGAAACTCGAGTGCGTCTTCTCCCATCCCAGTCCAAAGTAGCAACTTTATCCGTTCTGTTGATAGATCTCTAAGTGTGGAATCAAAGAAAAGCTCTCCTGGAGTTAGCACTCCAGGATTTCAAGGCGGCGCGTTTCCAGGCAGTAGTTATTCATCAGAGCCATTTGGCTCAGCAGAGACTGCTCGTCCTTTAACCCCACGTAGGATTAGCGTTGACACTGGATCTAGTTCAACTAGCTCTTCCATCTCAACAGACTCTAGTGGGAGCAGTAAACAATCTCTGCAATTACCGACCACTAGTAGTGGTGGTGATAAGCCGGTAGAAGTAAGCGAAAAGAGTGAAGTGTCACGCACGGAGAAATATGCAAGTGTTTGTGGACCCTCGGATACTAAACACGGGGCTGCTGCTGAGAGCTCTGAGCATTCTCAGCAACACCACCATCACCACCAACAACATAACAGTCGGGAGAAAGTTCAAACAAAGGATGTGTTAGGAAGTAATAGCAATGGAAGTGGTGGTGGTAGTAAGCCCACAGTTTCCTCCAGTCATGGTCACTCTTCAAGCAAGAAAAATGAGTTTGGCTCACTGAAAGATGAGATCAGTTCAAAAGTTCAGCCGGTTCACCAAGAAACGACAGTGGCAGTGGTGGCAAGTGTACAAACCCCTCTACTCACTTCTCGTAATGAGTTGATCAACACGTCCAAAGAGAATTCCAAGAAGGACAAGGATAAGAAAAGAAGAGCGAGCGGAACTCCTTCAACCCCTGTTTCCTCTGGTGGTGGCGGTGGTAGTGGGAACCACAGTCATCAGCATCAATCAGGTTCTTCCAGTTTAAAATGTGAATCTCATTCCAATCAAGGGAGTTCAACCTCCTCCTCCAAGTCATCTAGTAGTAAAGATAAGGAGGAGAGGAAGGAACGAAAAGAGTCGAAGAGCAGTAGCTCTTCGAACCCTGTTGAGTCTGGGAGCAAAAATGAGGACTCTCACCATAGCAGTCACCACAAAAAAGAGAAAAGAGACAAGGAGAAAGATCACAACCGCGATACTAGTGTTGATCGCTCCTCATTTCCCAGCGTTTCGAAGGACTCTCATTCGCATAAGCGTGATAAGGACAATAAAGAGGGGAAGACAAAACGTCGTTTGAGCTCACAGGAGAATGATCAAGGTATGTCTGCAGACGTTAATTAACTATGTACTTTTTTTAATAAAACATGGTTGGGTTATGCCGTTTGTGGCCCTAATTTATAATGATTAACATCTTTAAAAAATTAACATTTAAATTGTTTTTCTCGTAGATCGGAAGAAAATTAAGGTTGAAAAAGAAAGCAGCCAACAGGATGGAACTGGCCACCATCACCACAAATCCAAAGGAAGTGAAAGTAAAGACTCTAGAGAAAGTACGAAAGAGTCCAGCATGTCAACAAAAGAGAAAATATCTTCCAAAGACCGTTCTGCTGACAAAGACTCCTCCTCATCAAAGACGGAGAAAGTTAGTGGTAGTAGTAACAGTGGTAGTGGGAATGCAAGTAGTGGTGTAAAGGACTCAAACACAAGTTTCTCAGTGCAAAATGCAAGTTCTGAACCCAGAAAAGAGAAGGATGGGAAAGAGAGGGATCACCATCATAAAAAGTCTTCTAGTAGCTCATCCTCTTCCAAGCATCATAGTCATCACCAGTTACAAAAGTCATCACGAAGCTCGGTGGAAGGTCATTCCTCCAGTAGTTCAACCCACAAGCAGGATTCGAGCGCCTCCAAAGACTTTCACAGGAAGGATAAGGAGAAGGAGAAAAGTTCTGGGAAGGAGAATAGTTCATCTTCAGGATCAAAGTCCATGTCCAAGCATCACAGCCATACTAGTCACAGCAGTTTCAGTAGTACCAGCAAATCTAAGGAACCTGGCTCCTCATCCTCTTCTGGTAAGAATAAGTCATCCTCTTCGAGAAAGGAAAGAGAACGGTCAAAAGTGGAGAGGACGCTTAGCTCATTGGATTCTGATGATGACAATGAGGGGCACAATCTAACAGCTTCCATGTTGGGATTAACATCGGAAGGGATCAAAAGTGAACGTTCTGAAAAGAGAGACTCTGAAAGTAAACGTGATCGGCACAAGTCTGGTGGCGGAGACTCTAGTGTTGGGGGAGATTCTGTGAAAAGTAGAAAGAGTAAAGAGCCGAAAAAGCGAAGAAGGGTCATTGAAGACAGTAACAGTTCGGACACTGGTAAGAAGCCTTCCTTCCTTCCGTCATTTTAGTCATGTAGTTTTTGTTCATGTAAATGTAAGCATTTTGTTAACCATTGCCTAATCAATTTATTATTTGTTTTTATTAGATGATGAAGAAGAGGAGAAAAAACATCATTCCATCTTCGACGTGGTCATTGACTATAGTGACTATTATGTTTCAATGTATGATAAAGTGAAACGTTCTAACCGTGCGTGCAAGAATATCACTGCACAACAGAAACAACAGGAGGAAGAGCAGAAAAGAAAGCAAGACAAACTGGCGGATTCATTCAAGCAATTGAAGCAATCCAGGGCAAAGAGGGAGGAAAAGAAACGGTCCACGTCTGTTGAGGAAAGAAGATCAAATTCGTCCTCAGATGAAGGCTCACATGTAGACACCATGAATATGAATGACTATGATGATGCAGAACATTTGAGAAAGCTCCATGACCGTCAGTCAGAGAAAGATCGTCAATCGGAGAAAGCTCATTCTTCAGAAGATGACGATAAAACTAGGTCCAGTACAAGCAGCATGAAATCCAAATCAAAGAGGAAAATGAAAAACAAGTCTAGCCACAAAGATGAGGATAAAGAGAGAAAGAAAACAAAGCGGTCGAACAAGTCTCCGAGCCGACCAAACATTTTCTCATCCTCAACCCTGTTTTCTCATTCTGATGATGACTCCCCTGCCAGCTCTTCCCATCCTCCTGAGCAGAAAAAGAAGAAGCTGAGTAGTAGTGGCGGCAGCATAAATCGTCATCAAATTGGATCGCTTGGATCCAGCAACAACATGTCTTTTTCGGGCAGTACAAAATCTACTGATGATAGTCATTCTGAATCTGAAGCCATCACAGATAGGAAAAAGATATCCACATCCTCCTCCTTATCCTCCAAATCCAAAAGTTTTGTTAGTTTCAGTGACCAGATTCCTAACCACCAGTCAAAGTACAATGCACAAAATATATACTCAGATTCTGACAGTAGTGACCTGGATCGACATCCGCCCCAGCGTCAACAACACCAGAGCAACAGTATTCAGAAGACGCCAACCTCCTCCATCTCCCATTCCTTATCTGGTTCTCATAGAACAAAAAGCAAGGATAAATCCAGCAAACCGAAAAATAGAAAGCAGCCCCTGTTTGACTCCACAGACTCTTCAGACAACAATGAGGAGCCTTCTTCCGCTCCACCCAGCAGTGCTCACAAGGAAAAGAAAAGTAAAGAGAGGCAGGAGAGGCAAGAGAGCAAAGAAAAAGAGTCAACAAGATCCAGCAAGCCTCGGGATCGAGACAAAGAAAATAAAAAGAAGAAGCATCGTGGCCATAAGAGCTCTAGCCTGAAATCCCGTAAGCAGTACTACATCACTGCAGACCCAAGCGGTGATCAAGGTAGGGATTCGTCTGACAAGAGGGATGCTGCTGGAGGAACTGCTACCATGGAAGAGTTATTTGGGCCTATGACATCAAGTTCAGATACGGATGACCTGACGAGAGAATCGGATCATGAAAGACCAAAGACTCCGACAGTGGTTTTGACTAATCAGAGCAGTTGTGAAGAGCAGGTAGCTGTTGTGAAGAAATCGTCCAAATCATCTCGTCACCACCAGGAGAAAAGTCCATTTTCAATTTCCTCCACTCGAACTGAATCCCAGAGTGTGGATGAGCATGGAGACGCGAGCAGTGTGCATTCCACACCACATCTTCCACCGGCAATGCCAAAGGAGAAATCCTCAGAAAAGAAGAAAAAGAAGCATCACAAGGAGAAGCGGTCGAAACG
>JAQGAH010001117.1:0-18387 GCA_034696885.1 Lepidocyrtus paradoxus | reverse complement strand
CCTTTGAAGACCCTCAAGATCATGGAGCTAAAAAGGTGTCCCGAAAGACATCCGAAGCCAGTCAAGATCAGGGAGCTACAACGGAGACCTTTGAAGACCCTCAAGATCATGGAGCTAAAAAGGTGTCCCGAAAGACATCCGAAGCCAGTCAAGATCAGGGAGCTTCAAAGGCGTCTCGAAAGACATCTGAAGCCAGTCAAGATCAGGGAGCTACAACGGAGACCTCTGAAGAACCTCAAGATCATGGAGCTAAAAAGGTGTCTCGAAAGACTTCTGAAGCCAGTCAAGATCAGGGAGCTTCAAAGGCGTCTCGAAAGACTTCTGAAGCCAGTCAACACCATGAAACTCCAAAGTTATCTCGAAAGGGTTCTGCAACAAGTCACGAACAGGAAACTTCAATGGAGTCTCGGAAAGCGTCACTGGCAGGTCAGGATCATGGAACTCCAAAGGAACCTCGAAAAACCTCAGTAGCAAGCCAAGATCATGAAACTCAATTGGACTCTCGGAAGACGTCAGTAGCAAGTCAAGATCTTGGAGTTTCCAAGGAGCCTAAGAAGAAGTCAGCATCAAGTCATTCAAAACAATCTGTCATTACCCCAAGTTCATTCGATTCGACCCGCGATGATGACCAAGAAGACTCTGTGTCTACGGATGTCCTGGATGGATTCCTGTCTCAAAAAGACCAAAGAGAAAGCGAAAGGGACGTTTCACCAGATGAAAGTACAATTTCCGGTGTTAAAAGCCGGAAGACTTCCTCCAAGAAAAAGGGCAGTGTTAAGGATAGCAGCGTTGCTTCAGACACATCTGGCACCGGTACTGGAGAAGAGCTCTCCGGTGCGCGAAATTTACTAAAATCCAAGAGGTCATCTGATGACGGCAAAAAGAGAGATAGGAAAGATAAGAAAGATGAGACGCCAGAGGTTAAGGCAAAGTTTCAGAAACCGATAATCTCACTTAAGACGGCTGAACTATTTGGGAAGACAAAATGAAGAGTTGCTCATACTATATTTATTCAGCATATTATGTATTTACCCAAAAGCTATTTAAAAGTTAGACAAACGATACAATGCTAGTCAATACAACCATCTTTAACCCTTTTAACAATTTTTAACGATTATTGTCAAAACGTAATAATTTGAGCTAAAACCTTTTCGCTTTAAACGATTTGAAATAATCGTACATAGTTGGTCCATAAAATAAAATTGACAAGTTTAGCCGTACGGTACAATTACAATGTTATGCAGAAAGGTAAAAAAGCTGTTAAAAGATATTTTATGTTTGGTGTTAATAGACTGATGAAAAATAAATGTTGTGATTACGACCATCGCGGTACATATTAATATGGTCATTTAAAGCATCAAAATTCTACGTTTGAAAATCTTATCATCATTGCAAAATACTTATAAAATGCATATAATTCAAAAAGCAATTTTGATCATTCTCCCCCACTGGCAAATAAGCCAGGGCATCGATCGACACAAAACATGGCAAAAAAAATCGGCTCGCAAACTAGAGCTGGGACACGGGACCCGTTCCAACGGGTAGCCCCGTGCCCGCCCGTGCCCGTTACGGGCACGGGCGGGCACGGGCTTAATTCAGAAACGACCGAGCGGGTAACGGGCGGGCATACACTAAAAATATTGAATAACGGGCGGGCACGGGCGGGCTTTCGTATTCGCCAAAGCCCGTTCCGGATGCATTTTCTTATTTTCATTAAAATTTACACACAAATTTGAATTTTTGACGTTGAAATTCTGTTTAATTTATGCTTCCAGTTTAGTTTGTAAACCAATTTTGCAATGCCATTGTCTGGTTTTTAGGTTAGGACTGAAAAAATTAGTTGAAAATGAAATCTGCAACGTAATATTTGATGCATTATATTATTAACGGGCTTTTAACGGGCGGGTACGGGCTTTACCATGCCCGTTACAACGGGCTTTTAACGGGCGGGCTTTTGAACGGGTAAAGAGGAACGGGCTTTTAACGGGCGGGCATTCGACAAATAAAAAAGGAACGGGCTTTGACCGGGCGGGCTTTTGAATATTCTCAAAATTCCCAGCTCTACTCGCAAACCAATGAGTCAAGTTATTTGCTTCTGTTCGTCGTTTCGTTCTTGAGTCTTGACGGGTCCCCATCTCAATATTCCAGCGCATTTGCACTTGGAATAAGAGGAAAATACGGCTTACTTTCCATTACCCGTCTCAAGTCAAAACTCGCATTCATACGAGGAAAGAATTTGCAAACTACAAATATTGCATCGTGATATGGTTCATTATCTTGATCATATGTATGTATGACTATTTTTTGAGCTATCAGCAATAAAACGTTTTCGGGTTCAACTTACTTTCAGCATGTTCGTCCACTAATTCATAATAAAGTCAAGGGAAATTAGGATTATATCGGATCCATTCCATTGTTTGCTTCCATATTATCCAAATCATGACTAAGGAAATACCTTTAAATTCTTGAAATGTGGCATCTTACAAATCAACCCATACAACAAAATCCACATTAGTCATTATTTAGATAAAAATAATTTCAATTTTTGAACGATAATCCTCCAGTTCCCCCAAAAAAAGGTTCTTCACCCTTACCATTAGTCATCAATGTCATCTTATCACCGTCATCTTCTTGTCACAGCCCCATACACAATTCATTCCTCTACTTATTCTTCATTTTCCATGATTCATGAATCATGATACGACTCCTCCACTTATTTTTACCTACCCTAGCCTAGCCAAGTTGCATTTGTGCTTTGAACAAAGTTCACATAAGATAAGATGGGTTACTGTAAGTCCTTCAACCAATACATAAATTACATTTGCTACATTGTATGTATCGGACAAAGTACTCACGTGAGATATGAAAATGCCTTATCTCATACGCATACCTTTCAGATCAAGCCAAGCCAAGCTAAAAGCTAAAAAGGGAAGAATAAGGAAAGGTACGAGGACGAGTAAAGCACAAGCCAAGCACAGATGTAGCTTGGCTCTCTCTTTCTGTCAAAACAAATACATTTCACATTTTTACATTCCTTTTACACTAATTGTGACGAGGTGAGGAGGCTCCCAAATGCGCTCGCAAGAGTAACCCGATCCTAGGAAAAGTAATAAAAATAATAATTACTTTTCTTTCGAGTTTTTAATGGCGTTGTTGATCACTGGTGACTCCAAAAAGGGGATGATATCATTATCATAGAGCCATTAGCTAGTTGGTGCTTCAAATAGTTAGACTGTTTGTGTGGTTTCGCTTAATTTTTTAGCGTTCCTTCTCCCTTGATTGAGTGTCCAGAGCAGCGTGTGTTTATTTTGTTTTGCGTCTTCCGTGTTTGATGTTAGTGGTAAAGACTTTTAATTTAATTGGGGTTTATAAATTTTGAATGTGGAAATAATATGACCGATAAATTACTGATAACTGATGGTGGTGGGATCTATGAGGCAAAAGTGTAAAATATAATTGGTGTCTTTGTGGTTTTTATACAACTGGTAATTAAAGTTTTAAACTATATACTGTATAAGTGACGGGTGTGAATGCAGTTAACTTGAATGGTTAACGTTAGCTGAAAGCGTTTTTTAAGTGCAGAAGAAGTTGACCTTCAACATTGTTCACTTACTCTGTTTGGTGTTTGGAGGGAGGGATGAAGCTGTTAGTTTGGACGCTGTTGGAGGAGCAATCAGCAGTTCGAGAACAATATAATGAGCAAAAGAGAAACTATTTTTGAGTGTTATTTTAAGTGCCCGAAGCATTACTGTTTTAGACGTATTTTTTTAAATTAGCAACTAAAACTTTTGTATAAACTAGCTGAAATATGCGCCCGGTCCACAGGACGGTGCTGTACAGATGTTGAAAGTATTATGAACTAACGGAAAGCGAAATCTACTTAAATAAATATTTTTTAAAAACCTACTTAATTATCCTACTACTAGAAATAAATAATCGCCCGCGCTTTTATATCGTGAAAAGTGATAAGTTTTTTTCTCGAATTATAACAAAGGTATGAGAGGATTCTGACAGCAAGCTAATATTGACCTATGTATATATTCAAATACGCATCATTCATTCATCATTTATTTACCTCTGTAAGTATATATAACCATTCATATTTAACTTTGGAACAGTTTTACGAGACTTGACGTGACGAGGGAAGACCTTCAGTCCATCGAAGTACGACAAGAAGAACAACTCCACAGAAAGAATTGTCGCTGGTGGAATTTGAAGAACAAGGAGAGTTGAATGCTTGGATAATTCGAATTACAAGATCTGCAAAGAGGCTAGAAAGTTAAATATACTCGTGTGTAATCTTTAGCTAGTTAGGTAGGTCTTGTCTTTTTGTATCGTCAGTTTTTGTTTCGTTTGCATCTTATGTCGACACCGACACCTTTAATGATCTTCAACTGTAATAGAGAATATTAAATATCATATAATAACTATTTAAGATCTATGTAAAACATTTCAATTTTTTATATCTAGAAAATAATTTGAAAAATTAAATTAGGTAGTGCGTCTAAGAATATTTATGTTGAATGTAAGCTAATTTTATAGGTTGAAAGCCCATTAAGCTTTGGAGCGTTATTGAAGGGCATCTATGACTAGTTAGATATATATAAAAATATGTACAGGATTTTCGGTTGTTTGGGTCACTTGTAATTAAAAATTTTGCAGAATACGCAAACTGTGCTAAAACGTATAGGTAATTCATAAGGGATAAGTATTTTATAAGTGACTATACCGATTACCATGAATGATAGTAAGTAGGCCGAGAAAAATGTCTATTCCCTGTAATCAAATGATTTATTTTTGAAAAATTTAGTTATCTTTGTTTGTATTCAACATAAAAAAAAAACAAAAAAACGGTTTAATATTTAAATATAGTATACAGAACTTTAGTAGTTGTAATCAGCTTAAAAGTCTAAAGGTATCCAGTGGGTATAAATTAAAAATAACTGTAGGTAAATACTAAATACATACATTAAGAAATTTTTAGGCACTTAACAGTCATTCAGTTAAAAGAAAACTGATATTTTCTGTAAAAATGGAAAACCACGGAATTATTCAGAACGGGATTAGTGATTGTTCTTCGGTGTCGGAAGCTATTGCAATAAGAAAATCAAATACTCCAGGAAACGACATACATGCAACAGCAATCAATCGTCTTGCCGCACAAGCAATGCAACTACTTGAGGAAGGAAAACTTAGTTCAGCGTTACAGATTCTGAACGTTTGTTTGAATGATACTGATGACTCCGAAGGAGGAGATCTGGAAGGGCAAGTTGAAGATCTGATTAAAAATAAAAAACTGACTACATTTGAAGGGTCATCGTCGGATGCAGCATCTGTAAATGGTTGTGCTTCGGATGGGGATGAGAGCAGTTTAATTGAAAAAAGGTGTCTAGTAAATATGAGACTTAAGCGATATAACAAAGTCGTCCAAGATGCCAAGAAGATGTTGGACGTTTCTTCTGAAAATCCTGTTGCATATAAATGTTTACTGGCAGCACTTTGTAAAATTAAAAAGGTATGGAAGGAAATATCTTTTTTGATCAAAATATTAATGTACATATGTAGGCATTTTTCGGAGTTGTCTTAATAATAAAAAGAAAAAAATTACAAAATTTCAGCTGGAACAGGCAAACGAAGTCATCCGTCTTTGGCAAAAGAATTCTCCCCGAGATCTGGAGATGATGGAGTGTCGAACAAAATTAGAGAGCTTAATGGTAGCCGTTAAAAATGGCATTGAGGCGTCCGATGCCTTTTCAGACGTTGAAGATCTACTCGGATTAAATTATGACTGGCTACTCCTGCGAAAATCTAAAGACCCTCAATGGAAGTAAGTGGAACTGAAACATGTAGATATTACTGAAACTCATTTCAAATCCAAACCTTAAAATGTTTATTAGTATTTACTGATCATTAATCAAATTGCTTTTGTTGTATTCAGATATAGGCCTTTACCGACTTCCAGCCGATGCTCGTTTGTGTTATGTCTCCAGTATAGATTTGGACATTGCTCCTTAGGAGAAAAATGTCCAGATGCGCATGGAGAGGCAGAGTTGGAGGAATGGAAAAGGCGCTATGAAATAGAGTAAGTATTAAGTATTATAAATCACTAAAGTTTATGCAATATACAGTGCATAATAAAATCTTATGTAATTAATTTTGTGTAATGTAGAAATGTAACTAGAAGAATTAGCAGTCTTAAAGTCGACGATGGTTCTGTCTACATCAAGGATCTCCTAGCAAAGATACAGATAGGGGGTGGTTCGAAACGAATTTTATGTGAAGAAGATTCCGAACAAATACAAGCAACGTAAGTGGCTTATTTTCTGAACTTTAAGTTATTGTGGTATAGTTCAAAGAATTGTCTGTCTAAATTATTTCTGGTTCATCAACTTTCAGGTGTACATCAGCGCTCCATACAACCGTGCAACAAAGGAAATTTAAAAAGTTTACCTGGAAATTCACAGCAAGAACGTTAAAACCCCTTACCCATGTTTCGCTGTTGCATGAACATCATCGCCAGTATTTTCATATAAGCTCTTGTAGCTTCGTTGGAGACAGTGTCAGTGTTGTACTTACTCAGTCTGGGAAATCAGAGCCTACGGTAAATAAAGTTTACATACTACCTTATAATCAGTGAAACTTGAAGTCTCAGACTTTTAGCCTGTGAATTTTTATTGTGAACAGATTTTTTATTATTGTTTTTTTTTTGCATTTGTATCTTTCAGTCTCAAGTTGTTACGCCTCAGCTTACTGAGGCAGCGCTCGCAATAGGAGGAGCCAACGCAAATTCTTACAAATATAAGGTCAAGGTAGTCTTCACTCCAGAAGTTTATGGGAATTTCCGTCAATCGGTCGTTTTTGACGTTGGAGATGAGACAAAGGTTGTACGACATGTTTCCGTGGATGTTGTTCCTCCACCGGAATCGGATGATAGTCGCAAGTCTGCGGGTAATGAAAAATCAACGTCACCTGCGGAAATGAGCAAGGGCTTCCGAAGCAACGTTCCATGGAATTTCGGTAACGCAGAAATGGTTGACGCCAGCTCTGGTGAAAAGGTTCAGTCTGAAAAATTAGGATTTGCTTTGATGAGTAATGCATCGACCATGAAATCTGAAAGTTTTATGGAAAACACCAAGGACCCACTTTCAAAGGAGCACTATAAAGAAAGGATGAGTAAGTTTGAATTTATAAACAGTCATCAGTTCTTTCTTATAACTATACTAGTAATATTGTGTTATTTTATAAATCCTAAATAACTGTTTAATCATGATTTTGTCCAGGATTTCTTCTCACTCAAGAAGAAAGAGCTCGCCAGGAAATATTGGCAAAGTACAATGTTACGACTAATGTTCATCTATCTGAAAAATATGTTGTCAGCGGAGGATTTAATGAGGGGATGACCCGGTATGCGATTGATGGAGCATTGTATGGCCGTATTAATTTATTTCGGTAAGCATTAAAAAATATCTAGCTATATGAATAACAATAATTAATTACAGGCTTAATCAATTTTAATCAATATTTTATTTCATCAGTGACATTTCTGAAGATACAGCCGTTGGAAGACTAATTTTGAGAAGCTGCAATGCCGTGCTGTTGGCCAAATCTGAGGAGTCGAGACGCAAAAGTGCAAATAGCAAGATTCGAGTTTATTTTTGCGTGATATCAGACAAATCGAAGAATTCAGTGTACCTAGACCTCGGCAAAAGCTGTGTTTCGGAGTTGGCATTGAAGGATGGGGATACTCTTCAGTTTGACATTCAGTTTCAGCTGGACAGAACAGCGTTTATAGAGCAGAAAAAAGTAATCGATCAATTGGAAGATCAACATTTAAATATGTTGTTCCCAAATTTGGCTATCGACTGTAGTATTCCTTGGAGTCCCATTAAGTATGCTATTAATCTACTTGTCAGTTATTAAGCATGTTTTTAGGCTGGATAGGATCACAAGCTAATTTTAAATCTGTTATATTTTAGACAATGGAGTGAAATTGAAACTTGTAACTATCGCCTCAATCCCAAGCAAAAGGAGGCCCTCATAGCTATTACTGTAGAAAATTGTAAAACTCCCCCGATTTTGGTCATAGGTAAGTCAATGGTTGTAACTAAAAAGATACCCAATACTTAGTACTTTCATTTGTAAAGTAATGAATTTGCTAATCAATGGCTCAATTTTTTTATATGCAGGACCTTTTGGATCGGGAAAAACATTTACTTTAGCGCAATGCATTCGCAAAATCTTGACACAGCAAAATACTAGAGTAATGGTGTGTACACATTCCAACAGTGCAGCGGACCTGTAAGATTATTTGCCGTTTTATAAGACTTGTTATACTTTATCATTGTTGTATAGTATAAAAGTTAACAATTTTCAATTTAAATCATTTTAGATATATTAAAGAATACCTTGACTCATGGGTCCAGGAAGGTGTGGAAGAAGCTCGACCGTTGCGTATTTACTATGAAATGAGACATTTAAGTTCTGTGCACCCAGTTGTTCTTCAGGTATGTATGTTCCATGCTGTTGGATAATTTTAAAATTCAAAAAACAACAATATAGCTTACTTACATTTAAATTTTTTGTTGAAGTATTGTACAATGGAAGCTATGAAATTCCGGCCTCCAACATACGAGGAAGTAATGAAACACCGGGTTATTGTGGTCACTCTGAGTACTTCCTATCTCTTAATGGAAATGAATCTCCCCGAAGGTAAACACAATAATTATGTCGTCAGTGAGGTTGTAATAGAAATAGATTTCGTTTGATGACTTATGTAACTTATTTAAAATATGTTTCAGATACATTCAGCCATATACTTCTTGATGAAGCTGCACAAGCGATGGAAAGTGAGGCCATTACACCCCTAATGTCTGCGGGAGCCAAAACTAAGCTGGTTCTTGCTGGAGATCATTTTCAGGTTTCTAATATTTACAATGTCTAATGCGGAATTTAAAAAACTGCGTCTTGTTAGTTAGTACTCAAGAAAATATTTATTATTTAATTTACAGCTAAGTCCAGAGTTGTTTTCCGAGGAAGCGAGGAACATTCATCCTTCCCTTCTAGAGCGGCTTCACGCTTTATATCCAGATACGCATCCGTGCAAATTAATGCTTTGTGAAAATTACAGGTCACATTCGGCAATTATACAGGTTGGTTGATAATTTAACTTTAAATACACTTTGTTGCTCGTTTGACTTTTAATTTCAAAAATTGTAACGAATACGTGTACAATTCAGTTTGTTTCAGACTCATTTTACACAAAGAAACTTGAATGCGCCAAAAGTCAGCCCGTTCATGATAATTTTTATCCGGTGACATTTTTTGCTGCACGTGGGGAAGATGTACAAGACTCCGAGAGTACTTCTTACTACAATATGTCAGAGGTAATATAATAGGAAAAACCTAAAGTTACTAATGCTTTTTATTATAATTGAAAGAAAGCTTCACAATTCAATCTCTATTATTTATTAGGTTTATGAAATAGTGGAGAAAGTAAGCGAATTAATTTCATCCTGGCCGGAAAAGTGGGGCGATTACCGAGATGAGAGTGCTATTGGAGTACTGACACCATATGCTGACCAGGTATAGTAAACGCTTTTTATTTTCAATTTCTGCTATTATTTGAATGCTAAAAACATTTCATTTTAACACAATTATAATACCAAACCCTTAAATAACAGGTCTCCAGGATTCGTAGTCGTTTAAGAAAGAAGGGTTTACACAGTGTGTCAGTTGAGCGAGTTTTTAACGTTCAGGGTAGGTTGGCCTATGATTAAATTAGAGATTATAGTTAGAATTAATTTAAATGCGTTTTAAAGTGTATTAAAAAATCATTTTTAATTTCAACTAATTAGGTAAGCAATTCCGAGCAGTGTTCTTATCAACCGTGAGAACATTTCGACCATGGGTGAGGATACTCCCTGAAGCAGTCGGGAATGAAGTGGATTTGGGTTTCTTTTCCAGTCCAAAGCTCCTAAATACAGCATTAACCAGAGCTCAGTCATTGGTAGCTGTTGTTGGAGATCCTGTATCACTATGTTCAGTTGGAAAATGCAGGCGAATCTGGGAGGATTACATCCGAATCTGCCATGAAAGAAAATCGTTATTTGGGTTAACGTTCTTACAGTTGAAACAAAGCATTTTGGGTGTGGAAATGAGGTTGACATGGGGTTTAAATCCCCTAGCGAATGAATTTCAGCCACAAAAGCAGTTCATTAGACCCCCAACATCCATCCCTGGTACGTATATCCCTGCTAACCACACTAACGCCAGTCAGCTCCCCATTGTCTATCCGTTCAACAAAGGAAGACCAAGACCACAGTTTCCCCATCCGGATCCACTTGGAGGGTATTATGCACCTCCTCCTCTTGGCCCTGGTCCTCAGCAACAATTTGTTGAATACAATCATCAAGCGATGCCTCAACAAAATGGACCCTTTTTTCATGGACAGCAGCAGCAACCTACGGTAAATTAATTTAACTTGATTTCGAATTAACTCTAACATTACAAATTAGTTTCCTATCCTCGGCTTTATAATACCTTATTAACAATTATTAAACTCCGTCAATTTTGCAGGTCGTTGTAAGACCACCATTTCATGGAGGCATTGGTATTGTTGCTGGTAATCCTTATCCTATTGTTGGAATTCCACAGTGGGGCCCGGGCATGGGACCGATTGCAGCCGCCGTACAATTACCGCCACCGCAAACCCAGAATATGCCATGGCATAATAATGCTGTTCCACAGCTAGGAAATCTTAGAACCCCTTTCCCATACAGACCACCTCAAAGTCAATATTCAGTAATGGGTCAACCAGCTTATCAGGCAGCACCTGGAATTAATCCTGTCACCCAGGCTTCCCCTTTTGTTAACGCTACGCAGCCGACAATTAATGTAACAAATGAACCGTACACAGCTAACCATAACCATCCAAATTATGAAATGAAAACTTCTGCTGGAGTCGTGGGCCAGTCGGAATTCGCCACCGGACAGCCCCTGTACCGTAGACCTCCGATTCCAAATAATCTTGAAGACCGCAGCCACTTCAATCAGCAGCCTCCTCCTCTAGTTTACGAGCAACTTCAGCATGGAAATCAAAACCAGCCTAAGCTTACCCCCGAGGAAATCAGTTTTATTTCTAGAGCATTAGCTTCCTCAGGGGAACCCTTCTTTGGAGATATTCAGAGTTTAAGATCAAAGTTAATGCAAGCAGTTAGTACTGCCGATGTCTCGGCTGTTCGCTCAGTTCCTGCACTTAATGCAACCCCATCTGGACCGATGAGCTACTCTGATAAAAACACAAGTAGTGATCCGTTTTCCCAAGGATATTCTGGTTCTCTAAGTAGTCTGAGTGGAAATTCAACCCATGGCCCAACTCTATTCGCTCCAATACCCCAGAAATCTCCAGTAGCTCCTATGGCTAGGTCTCCATATAGTAACAACAATCAGGAAATGCCTACAAGTACTGGGATTCATAATCGGGTGTGGTCTAATGCAAACTCCAATTTCCCAACTTTGAATGAAGGAACAAACTCGGCTGGATACTCACCCTATGTTCCTCCAAGCTTTTCGAATGATCCAAACATGCAAAGAAGTCGAGTCCATGCTTATGGCGATCCAGCTGTTCGAGCAATTTTCAATCAGCAGTCAGGGCAGTCTGTTGCTCCCAGCGGCGTCGGTCAATTTAAGTCTATATCATCGGTACCATTGAACACAGCTCCTGCCCCACCTCCACCACAACTGATGCAGCCACAACCTCCAATCCCAATTAGCGTTTACAACAACAATACCCTCCCTTCCTACTATGAACCAGGATATCAAGCCGATGTTGGAGGTCTCAAGGCACAACTTAGCGGAGGACTTCGTCAAGGATTCGGGGAGCGGTCTGCATTCAGCCGAGTAAATGGCAACCAGGACCTTGATGTTGTCACGGATAACTCAGGTCTTGGAAGAAGTTACGCTAATGTGGTCAAAGCCGCAGTAACGACGGCTGCAGTCGGGGCTCTTGTTTCATCCTCCACATTGTCAATGGCTCCAAGTAGCAATTTGATCAGACCTCCTATTGCTCCCATAACGGTCCCAACAGCGCCAGTTACATCTAATTTGTATTCCCATTCCAAGTTTTTTGGTACTCTTGCAGCTCCTACTGCCAATCACAATCACAGTCAGTTCGGTCCATACTAAAGTTTGGTTGTAGGTTTGGGTCGGATCCTGTCAAGCTATAAAACTTATAAAAGTAAAGTATATCTACTATCTATCAATGAATGCGTAGAAATAGTGTCATATGGACTTGAATCATTTTGTAACCGAATGTGTTGTACTGTTTAAGAATTTATCGAAAGGTTATCGGTTCGACCAACAACGAAGCGAAAGTGTAAAGTATTACGTATTGTGTTGTACCTATCTATTTCATGTAATATGTATTAGCCCATGTGCAAGGTTTTTTACTCCCAGTTTTCTGGGTTTTTCCCTTGTACTCTGAACCATTGCATTGTGGACTTCCCAATGTGTAATCATAAAATGAAATCGTCTCTCCTGAAATGATTTTCATCACTGAAAGTTATTTCCAGGCTCCAACCAAATGCGTCTATCAAAGTGCGTTAAAAAGGAACGGAATAATAATAAACAAAACTATACCTACCCAATGGCAATTAAACATTCAAACAAACAGTTAATTGTTGAAATAAAAGCGATGGTGCAGAAGCGAATGCTATGGGTTTAGTTAGGTTAGACATTAGTACTAAAAACTTTAGAAAACAAATAAAAAAATATACCTTCCAACATAACTTGTTTAATTGGAAATCATTGTTCATCATTGTCAAAGTATTTATTTATATCTGTGCTCGTATGAACTTTCATTTTTAGCAAAATTGAAATCGTTGTATATATCTATTTTTAATTTTAATGTAGATTAGATTTTAAATAAAGTATTTGTGGCATTCAAAATTTCCCTATTATGAATTTATGATTTTAATCGTTTGGAAAATATTTAAGAATAATATCATCGTTATTGTTATTAAATGACAAGATATTTGTTAATTTTCATATAATGTTCTAGCGTACCAAGAATCGATGTTTTATAAACTGACCAAATAAAAATACAAAAAAAAACTTGATGCGAATATCGACACCACAATCACTTATCATAATCTACATAATAAAGTTTTGCATATATGCAAATTGATGTCGTAATGATATCATCCATTCAAAAATACTCTGGAAGTCATAAAGTAAGGATTTTCATTTTTGAACACTCAGTGCGTGACGATTTGAGTCTCATCCAGAAGTAATAATTTGTTACTGTGTAAAATAAAAGTGTATTTCATTTCATGTCGTTTCCACTTGAGGAGAAATCAGCGCATCCTGTTTCATCAGAACGAATGATGAAATAGAAAAAAAGCCTTTTGGCTTAATAATCCACTTTTTATCTAATGCCAATGTCGTCAGTCTAAGAATTCAGTATAATTTTGTATATCAACTCAATCTGCATATAATTTTTCAATCAATTTTGATAAGATAGAACTTAAAGTGAAGAAGAAATAGAGCTGAAAATTAATTAATTAAGTAATAGAGACAGATTGTAGAGAGATTGTAGAATATAGAGACTGTACCCTGCTAATGTTAATTCTACCTACCTACTAATTAAATCTATGAAGGATACACTGATATGTTCGTGATGGTGAGCCTCGTATTGTATTGTTACTTCTACTGAAAATACAAATGTTGTTACAGCCATAACGTAATTTCCCTATGCAATCTTAATTTTCATTTATTTCAAAAATAGCGCTCGAAGCAGCGTTGACGTTACATTTAAGGTAATAACGGCTGAAGCATCCTATTCATCAGTCGACGCGACGCATCGCATGCATGTTATCGTGGGCTCAAATCAAATCACCATATCGCATCTCCATGCAACAAAATGATATGAACTATTGGCGCTACTGACTTGCTGATGTTTTGATAGCATTGGAAATGGCTGACCTCTCTAGAATCCATCGAGCTCATTTCATTGACTTTTCCGCTGTTTTTTTTTCACTTCAGTTTTTAAACCCGCCCGAAGCCAGTGCAGTGGCAGATAAGAAGTGTCGGTCGAGGAAGATTTAGTCTACGGAAATTATTAATTATTGTGTGCTCTAGTTAAATTACAATTATTGGTAAGTTAGTTATAAATGACTTAGGTTGATTGCAATTAGGTAACATTCAGTAAATAGTTAAAATTTCTCTTGATTTCGATTAATTCGATTTAAAAGGTCAATTAGAATTACTTGGTGGCTGAAATGGCAGGGAGGGTGGCTGTTTGTCATTCAGAATTAAATGTTAGATAGTTGATCATTAAAAACTAGGCTCAGTTTAGACTTGAATTTAGAAAAGGTAGTGGTAGTGGCTAGAAATTATTGTTAAGGAGATAGCGTCCCAATCGGATAGTTTTACAAAATTAATTTTTCAATTAAAAAAATAATCCGGTTGCCGGTTCAGTTTACACTTGTGACTTGAAACGTTCATTTATCGCAGTTAGCTGTTAGTGAAAAGGGCGGTTGCATAAGTTAATTCTCGATTGTTCGTTATTATTACTTTTAGAACCAGAGGGAGCAGCGGTTAACGATTTTAAACTTGAAGGCAGCTGAGGGATTTCATTCATTGTTTTGCTGAACGTGTACCGAAGATGGAAAGAGGTAATAAAAGCGTAATTTTGGAGTTTTTCAGAGTCACCGAAATTTTGACATGAAAGGTTAAATGTTTCCATTTGATATATAAATGCATATACATTTATTATTTTATGAATTGGATTGGAATTATAGGCATAGGAGTTGGTAGGAGCCGTGGAGGTCGACCTTCTGTAGAAAGTGGGTCTTCTGGAGAGAGTACATCTTCTGTAGGCAGTGAATCTAGTGGAGAAAATGGACGCGGAAGAGGTGGTGAAAATGGACGAGGAGTAAATGGGCGTGCAAGAGGGGGAGTAAATGGAAGTGGACGAGGAGGATTTCGTAGCAGCGGCGGCCGGTAAGTAACAATTTAAGTATGAAATGTCTATGTACATCTAAAATAATATAATTAAGAATAAGTTATTGATTGCCAATTTGATTGTATTTTATAAGTAGAGGGCCTCGACCATCATTCGTCAATCCAAACGGATGCCCAGACCCGTATCTTTTGCCATACAATCTAGAGCAATTGAAGGAGCAACAAGGAGGTTGGAAGCCTTCTTCCGAAAGGAAGGATGAAGTTGTTCTTCAAAAATATTCTGGAACGCCTGCTACTTGGGCCCTGAAAAGTATTAACGTATCCGTCAATCACTTCCCTGTGGAGTCAACAAAGGGCAAAAACTCATTCGGATTCCCGACACTATACCACTACGACATCAGTTATGAGATCCTACGCAGGAAGTGGCTACCAGCAGCTTCTGGACCAGACGTGAAAGAAGGTTCTCCACTGAAGAAAAAGATGAATTTGATGAGTGAAGCTGACTCGATCCTTGATGACGTTGAATGTGTCACCGTGGAACTGAAAGGGGCTGGCATCAAGGAAAGGAAGTCTAAAGTGGAAAAGCAGCCGAACAAGAAATTGCCGAAACATTTGACGAAAATCATTCTGGATTACCTAATCCCGAAAATGCAGAACGAGTATGACTTGTACGCTATCGCCACTGACGGTAGTTTCAACCTCTACTCCGCCTACTTGTTTCATATGCCGGACTTCAAACCAAATGTACCGATGCTGCATGACGTCACGTTTGCTGAACTGAGGAAGGCTGGGCTCATGGAAGAAGAGGACGAGGGAACAATTCGAGTGATGTTTGAACCAACAATTGACAAGTCGACTGGAAAGATCCATACTATCACCACAACGGAAATTACCAACTTTTTTGAGTCCAACAATGGAACTTTCAAAGGCTTCAACTTTACTCCTGAATTGAAGGCCACGTTGGAGGCTGCTTGTAATGCAATCGTGAAGAGTTTCCCAAACTTTCGATATTTTTCAGTTGGCAGGTCCACCATGGTTCGCTCGGATCAGGATCCACGAGCTACCATGGGCTTGGGCGGTGGTCTGGTCGCATGGCGTGGAGTGGTAAGAATATAATTATATAAGCATAATCTTCCGGTTTGAAATCAATGAATTTATTGATGTTAATGCAGTTTTATTTGATTTTTAACCATTTTAGTCCGCAAACATTGCAATGGGCTGGAAACCTTATTTGAACCTTGACAGTAAGAAAATGTTTATCATGTATCATCATTCATTTGATTCATGTTCGTAGCATGTTAAGTAATCTCTTCGTTGTATTTATATTCTAGTCGCTAACTGCGTGTTCATATTGGACAAGCCTGTATTGGATGTTTTGAAGGAAGTCATACGGAGTTCACCTGATGATGTGAATAAGTGGTCACAGCAAGAATACGACGATGCGCAATCCTTCCTGAAAAGTATGAATCTGCAATCCTTCTAAGATACTACTAAAATAAAATGAATGACGATTTATGTATCTGACATCTAATTTCGCTTCCTGTAGCCTGCAAAGTCCAATATGTGGTAGATGGCCGTAAATTAGGGGGTCCCATAAGAGCTTTGGGTGCACAGAGTGTAAGGGGGTCTCGGTTCCGTTGGGAAGAAAAAAACAAGGATATCACCGTGTTTGACTATTTCCGAGAGAAGTATGGCGTCTCGTTAAAATTCCCTAATGGACCTGTTCTACTAGTACGCAAGTCGGCAATGGTCCCTGCTGAGGTAACATACTAACTTAACTTTTTTATGTAGCAATAATGTTCAATTTGAATTTGAAAGAGTTCTTAACAGTTTTAAAGTTCGTTGGCTTACTTAATTTTCATCTTTAATTTTAGCTCTGTAAAATTAAAAAGGGACAAAGTTACAACAGGAAATTGGATGGAAACCAGACCACCAATATGCTTAAATTCGCAAAAAAAAATCCTAACGAACTGGAAAGGGACATTGAGACCCAGGTAGCAATAATATGTATATAAGGTTACCTTTAACACGAAATTATTTGACATTATTATTTCAACTCTGATTTGATTGCATTTTTTGAAGATTCGCAATATGAAGTTGAAGGAAAACTTTGTTCTCAAAGAACTTGGAATACGAATCCCAGACAAAATGCTTACGATGAATGCCCGAGTACTCGTTCCTCCAACACTTCGATACGGACAGAATAGTGTATGATTTGTAGCTTCTTCTCCAATTTAATGTTGTATATCCTCATTTGTTGTTGTATATAATAGAATCCTCATTTTACTTTTATTGTTCACCGCATTGTATTTTTTTAGAGAGGACAAATTGCTCACATTAATCCAGAGGGAGGCACGTGGGACATTTGGTCGGATTCGATTGCTTACTCATTCTACAAACCGGTTCATGTCGAAAAGTGGGGCGTACTTGTCGTTGGATGTCCGAATTCCAAAGGACCCAAGGACCCAGCTTTGTGGTAACCAAAACCATATTTCTATTAATTGATTTCGATTTGAATCAATGTTTATTATACATACTTTCAAGCTATAGATATGCACGTTGTTGGTGACTGGATTTATTTATGTTTCAATTTGTATATAATTTTTTTAATCTGCAGGGCCTTCATTAATTCTCTTAAAAAGAATGGCTTTAGTAAAGGCGTGGAATTCTACGCAGATCCGCTAGTCGTAGTGGACTCGGCCTGTCGCAGGAACAACTCTCCCGAACAAAACAAAAGGGTTTTAAATACCATTTTTACGAGCAAGTTCTCTGGCTGCCAGCTCGTCCTTGTTGTCCTTCCACAGAAAGGGAGCCCTTTGTATGGATATGTGAAGCACTCTTCTGAAGTAGACGTTGGAATTCTCACACAGTGCGTCGTAGAGCGGAACGTCAACTTTTGTCAAGACGCAACCGTGCAAAATATTCTGCTGAAGATCAACAGTAAAATGGGTGGAATAAACCACGTCACCGTGGCTCCATTCGATAGGGAAAAAGCATCTCAGTTTTCTTCGTTGATTTTGGATTGCCCGATTTTGGTCTTAGGAGGGGATGTCACACATGCGCCACCAGGTTCCAAGAAAACGGTAATCGAAATGTTCATTGCAAAAGTTTTGCTAAAAAATAGAAATAATTTGGATTTTTCAATGAATTTTGTTAACTTATTCGTATTCTGTTGTAGATTAATGGCAAGGAGTTCATCATGCCTAGCTACGCTGGTGTTACAGGTCTGTAATAATTATTATTATTAAGTATGATTCGAAACATTACTTTGAAAAGCTGCATATTGAGATAGGTACTAGAGGTAAATGTATTTATCTGAAAGTTAATTTTATGTCATGCAGGGAGCCTGGACAAAACTTGTATGCCATTCATGACGGAAGTTCGGGCTCAGCGGAAAGCCAATGCTGGGGCAGCGGAAATAATCCA
>JAQGAH010001116.1:0-18392 GCA_034696885.1 Lepidocyrtus paradoxus | reverse complement strand
TGACGGGTCCAGTCATTATTATAAACCAAACATCGAGAAACAAATGCATGCATGGTTGGATGCTCAATTTTGAAAAATATCTTTATGTGCCGTTCTTACCGACTTCAAAGAGATTTGGACTTTGAAAGTTTTTTGACAATGTGCCGTTTTTACTTGTGCCGTTCTTACTGGATACCGGAATATCTACTGTTATCATGCAAAACATACCTTTGAGTTTCAATGACCAAGCAATAGCAATATTTAATACGCTGAATACAAAATGTTTCGCGGTGGAGTGAGTGAAATTGAATTCTACCAAAAAATCTAGGTCAAATGGCATTCATCAGGGCAGATGCTTGCAATTTTTAGGAGGTTATGCAAACCTGATACAATAATAGTAAGCATTTTCCCCGTGCAAATGGCTTCCTGTTCCTGTCTAGCATGTTATGTAGTTTTAGTTAATTACATATTTTAGTGCTGGATAGAGAGCAACACACTGAAACATTTCCTCTTGTGTGAGGTAGGAATGTAGGTGATCGACAAATATTTCGGCGGAAAGTCCATTAGCTAATGGAAGATACGTAACATGAACAAGATAATTTCCTTGAAACACGTAAATAAATAGCTATATAATCAGATTGTCTATGCTGTTGTCTCTCGGTTTGTTAGTTACTTCCGGATACGATATCAGGTAGCGTATCATCTAACCCAGTGTTCTGGATGGAAATTATCCAGGAATTATATCCGTCCCTTTGTAAGCACCTGCACATTTCGAGTAGGTTGTTAAATTTCTAGTTGGGATTATACGAGCTGTATGTTGTGTAGGGATTTTTACTAAACTATCCATCAATATCTTTGGAAAATAATTTACGCACAACGTACTTGCATATAGCAGACTTAGCAGAAAATGTTTTAGCAATGTTAAGATTGGAATTGATAAGCTATTTTTAATCATTGTGATGAAATTAATTGATTATGGCAATTTTTTCTTGTTGGAAATATTGTTGTAGAGTCAAGATCCAGAACATTAACAAGTGTTTTGCATTAAAGTTATATGAACCATGACCATAGTCTCTAGAATCGTTTGGATTTTTAGTATTGCCTAATTCCAATAACAAATTAGGTAGCGAACCGTAAAGTAAATTTATTGATAAAATTTAACTTTGCAAATATAAATATCATGGTCAGGAATGTTAACGGCAGCTTACGTGTTTCTGGGAAGGGCAAGGCTAAATTAAATTTTCCGTAATCAAAAAATTAAAGTTATTGCACAAAGTAGCAGCGTTTGTGACACCTAAGATTTACAGTTGTCTGGTTTGAATTTATTGCTCATATAATTTTACATTATTGGATGCTCACTGATGATCCGAATATTCTATGATGTTTATTGCCAGAGCTGTGATATATGAACTCGAGCTATTAAAATTGTCATTGAAAACGATCGCTTTAAATAACAGCGTGTTTATGGATTTTCATAAACTTCAGTTAAATTAGCTAATTGTGATTTATGGTGAAAATATTTATTCCTCTTCACAATCCACAGTAAAATTACTCTGCCAAAGCCTTGATACCTGCGCCGCGCTATCATAATATAACTCTGAATTTGTCTGAATGCATTCAATCTTTATAAAAGATTTATCGGATCTTAATTATTTATGTTTGCTTCGGAACACATGATTAACAAAAATAATAACTTTATTTCACTCAAGCTTTCGAGTACTAACTGCACTCTTCATCAGGAGAAATGCTTATGACATAAAGGAAAAAAGCAATCCGACGTGTTGAATTACAATTTTGGTTTTAAATTGGAATTAATTATAAAATTATTTGTCTTCCATTAATTGTAACACAGTGATTTCCCAAATTGGGTTGATTATCATTCCTGGATTCACGTTCATGTTGTTAGGATATTTGAGTATCCACATACGTTCTTTAAACTTCCGATGGAAATATCTATGCTCCCTCTCTCTCTTTATCGGATCTTCACGGATCATAAAACTAATGAAACAAACCTCATTTTCCACAGTAGTTACTGATGTTGATGTTACGTACATTTGCTTATCCGTGTACATTTTTTAACCTTTATGATTACTTTTACTGAGATTCGGAACACGAAATGTGTCAATGACAAATTGATAAATGACTTGAACCAATATACCTAACTTAAACCGATGATGTAATATATCTCAGTACTTATAGTAGTACACATGCAAAATTAGGATTACGTATTTGACAAGCTAAGATTATGATATGATACAAAGGTTACAGCTCATATATCAAACATAATGAAGCGTCATCATTACAGCTATGCGTATGTTATTTGTTGTTGACAAGTGACAATTTTCTCACTTGCGATAAATTAACATTTTTGTCATCATCAAACATATACCATACCATATTCATGTGCAAAAATGCAGCAATAATATGTCATCATGTAAGGAGGAGGCGTTAAATTAAGTTTTGGCATGCTGTGAGTTGCATGTACTCAAGTAGAAAGTATTTTAATTGAAATCGTATAATTAATTTTTCACAATCATGTTTCTTCTGGAAAGAAGCAAATACGATCGCTTCTAAACATCTCCGTTTTTTAAATTTCAGAACCAACTGAGTTAAAGTAAAGAAAAGATGAGCACCATAATAGCCCAACCAAAGATGGAGGAAGAGGAGCACCATAACGCTCAAGCGGAAAGCGAATCTGATGAATCAGATACGGAAGAGGGGAGTAGCAAAGCTGGATCCAGAGATTCGAATGCACTGTTGGACACATGGCTGGCTGAATTGGATAGTTTGACTACGGTAAGTAAAAAACTGATATTTTTATGATTTTCTTTTACAAAATCTCCATTGATGAGGTATGAAGCCTCATTGGATGGCTTATATTCATATACCTCTGGCATCTTAAAAGTTTCCAACAGACTACTGAAAATTCCCAATGATTTATTAATGAAAGCAGGTAACATTATACACACTTGACATTTAGTAGTATTTAATCACAAAAGTGTGATTATTAATGACTTATTTTGGTTCATGCTCCTTCATGTAAATTTCTCGCAACGACAGGCTCAACATTCATTAGCCACAATGGGAGGGTGGAGGGTCATAGTGTGCTTTAGACCAGCCAGCCAACCCCGTTGTATGGCAGCATCATTACGGTCTTTTAGTAATTTCTTCATTATTATATGACATAATTCGTGGTATATTTTAAAGGAAGGTTTTTTTTTACTGCGGTGAGCCTAGTCTCGCTCCTTCCCTCCAACTAATAGTTCTGGCTTGAAAATTTTTGATTCCAAAGACGACATAAAAGAGTGTTTCCTCATCCAACCAAAACCAATCTCGGTTGTATTAGAGAGCTCAACTCCAACAGAAGCAACATGAGTTCCCCCAGCAGGTTGCTTAAAACATCGTTAAAGTAATAAATGAGCACCTGTGTATAGGCATACATATGTTATGATTCAAATAAAAATTCTTTTGTGGTGAAGAACCCACTTGGAAAATATTCACCCTCTCAGGAATCTGAAAATGGGAAGCTGTTCCACTGCACGAAAACTGGTGGTTTTCATTATATTTCTCACTCACTCTTTGTGCTTTCTTTATTGAGAAAGGGAATTTCGTTCAATCTCTGAAAAAACTTTTTCCCCATTCCATCTTGTCATTCCACACACTTTTTACTCAGATCTGACAATTGCATCCTCTTGTGTCTCTTGGTGAATCAGGTATTAAATCTTGGGAGGAGGCAGGCATCCACCCAGCCAGTGTGGACAATTTGGAATTGAATAAGTAAAAACGGAAGGGATGGATTCTTTAAGAATTTCATGCTGAAAAGACAGACTATTTTATGTAGGAAAAGGAGAAACGGACGGAATAATGCAATATTGTTACTTCAGCTGCTGAAGGGAAAAATAACCCCTTTTCAATGTCTTGTGCGTTTCTTCAAGACAAAAAAGTAAGTAGAAGTCTGAGATTGTCGTAGCATGCGGGTACTGGGGTTGTAGTCTGTAGTGAGGAGAGAGTTGAATCTTGAATTGTGATTTCCCCAGGTTTCACTTTGAATGTCACAGAATTGGCTTTACAATGATTTATGCCAAGATGGATGTAGCTTGCAGTTTGGGGCATGCAACGCAGGAATGCAACTTCACTGCAGGCTGCAGTTTTCAAACATCCCTTGTATACATAGTGCAATTTCCTTTAAATTTCTTACTGATAGATAAGTAGCTCCAGAACCACTATAATCTCTTCTTGTTTTTTCATCTCCTTAACTGGAATACCAATCTGAAAGATACCCACCTCCTTGCCTTTTATAAAATCCATGCAGTAGAATGAAGGCTTATCTCATTGCTGATGGAGGAAATGGAAAAGGATTTGGGATTGAAATGGGGAAGAAGGGGAAAGCAAAATATCACATTACTGGGAAAACATTTCTGATCGTTTCAGGTTGTTAACGGAAATGTTAAAATCAACAAAGTTTTCTTCTAATATCACTCGTCGACCGTGCTATTTCACTAGTCTATCGAGATGCCCATAAGGATATCACTCGTCGACCGTGCTATTTCACTAGTCTATCGAGATGCCCATAAGGAAAACATCAATGAATAGTATCAAATCAAATCAACCAAGCAAGCTGCTTTCTCGTTGTACTAAGTATTAACCTTAATTGAATTCGCCTTTTATTTAAGCAAACAACTTTTTCTAGTAATTTTCCAAATTAGCTGAAAGGTTGCGATTGGCAAGTTAAGTATTGTATTCTGTAGAAGAAGCATTGGTGCATTTATTTCTGTGGGTTGAAGATGGAAGGTGGTTTAGCTTGGGCAGTTTTATCGAATACAATGTTGAAGGTAGCAACCGAGAGGCCAGGTGAATTTTTCAGTATTCAACAATAAGATGATGATAATAATAATAAAGTGCATTAGAACAGCAGCTGCTTTTCCTTCTTAATTTAATACTTCATAAATCCATCCACCACCAAGTTGAAGGAGATCCCTTTTAACGATAGCCAATCTTCCATGAAATCTGGATAAACACAACTTTGAAAAATGGTTTATGTAACTCTGCCTCTCCTATACCCACATATATCCATGACCAATAATTTTTTACAGTGCATGAGTGCACGCTCACTCATACAATCAACATGACCTACACAACAAACCTGCTCGCCTTAATTTCATCCGAAATCTTCAAGAAAGTTCAAGATTTGATTTTTTTTTCTGTACTTGACAAGTACCTCCCCAATATTCTCAGCAGCTGCAGCTGTCATGTCACTGAAAATCATCATAGGGCATTTAGCAGTTGTTTCCCATCTGCGTATTGCATGCTGGATATTATTATCATTATTTTTTGAAGGCAAATAACTGAAATAACTATATTGCATCTGAGGTAACTGGGCACGCGTGTATTTATCCCTGATCCATTCCATCGCATTGATAAACAAAAACAAGTAGGGAAAAGGTTCTAGAAAACCATTCTACCCAAAAGATTCAGTAAGCAACAGCCTTAACCTCCTCCACAAACTATTGGATTGATGTCTTTGTTGCTGGACTCCGTGCATGTGTTTCGATCCATATCTTTCAACGGGATTTGAAGATTTTGAGAAATCATTTAGGGAAGAGGGGGAGAAAAAGCGAAAGGGGCTCGAAGCAAGAGAAGGAAAAACCTTTTACTGAATTTTTGTATATTGATGGCTGTCTATATTATATGCTTATATTTTTCTATTAGCACCATATTACATCAGAAGCATAAATTTTGTACGGTATCTTTCCAAACTTCATTTTTCCAATCCTTCAAAGACTAGGTCCCTGCCTGCTATTAATAAATAACAAATGATCAAAAGGGTTGATGTTGTTATGCCTGAAAATAGAGAAGGTTTTAAAAGTTGCTTGAGGCAGGGCTGTTTCTCATTATCACTATTATTTCGAACGTTATGGCTGCTTTGAGACTCTAGAAGTTGATGGAAGGAAAGTCATCTTTTCATATCACAGTCTATTAAAACCCAAAGAAAAACATTGAGGGCAAGTGGCAAGTGTGCGGGAGCCTTACCTAATTGCATGTCTCTTTAAATACACACTGGAGGCTAGAAATAACAACTCGATGGTAATAATTTAGAGTTGCCTCCCCAAAATTTATTTTCCTTTATAGCCAAAACAGATAAACCAATTTACCTGTAGTAAAGTTCGGGATCTAGAGGTTCTAGAGGTATCTTCTTGAGACTTCATTATTTATTCCTCTGTAGGTATCTATTATGCTGTTCGAATATCTAGGTGTTTGACTAGTTTGTATGTATTAATTTAGTTTACAACATTGTCTGTCTTCTTAAAGGGTTTTGCCACTGAGGTCCTCTTCGATCTTCGTCGTTAAATAGACCTAACTGGAAGAGTTTGTATTGTAGGAATACTAAAATTGGTATTGTTACTAGACATTTCATTTGCATGAAATGTTTTTGTGTGTTTACTATTGCTTTGAAATTTATTATAACTATTGTTTTGAAATGGGCCAATTAAGATCCTTTTGAAAAGTTGTATTTGGATTTTTGGTAATATGTCATGTTACCGCGGTCTTAATTTTTTCAGTTTTTAAAAATTCTCAGAACAACTAGGTCAGATCAAAAGTTCATCAAAAGTTAAAGTTGCAATTTAATTAAATTATTAGATAATTCGATAATAATCGTATTTGTATAATAATTAAATACTTTTAAGCCATAAATTCATAAATAATTTGTATTAGTATTTACTTCGGGACTCATGATTGCAGAATAAAAATCAATTTATTAACTCTAGCTTTCGAAATTACACGAATTTCTTCTATAAATAATTTGTGATATAGGACTATTTATATCATAGGTGGTATTTTTAGAATGTGTAATTATTACATTTCTTTATACTCTTGATGTATTCTTTGTACTTCCGCTGATGATCATGATGATAACGACGGTGGTAGTGTCATGTTTCCTTCCCTTCGGACTTTGGGCTTGGGCACACGCCAGGTGCAGTTCGGGAGGAGGAGAAGAGGATAAAACCTTGAAAAGAACATGAACTCATATATTTTTCTTTGCTTTTTGTCCTGTCTTTCAGCATGACTTGTTTTCCTGTGTGGTAGGGAAAAAGATGAAGTTTAAGGTTCTTGTGCGTAAAGATCTTTCGTTGGAGACCAAACCGAAGGACGCAAATTCATCCTTATCGCTAATTGCTACTGAAAATATACCAGTCATGTTTAACGTGAAGATGATATTTTCCAGTATGGATAGAGTATTTAGCTCGCATGTATGTAAAGGAGAGAAAGGGATGTATACTCGAGAAAGGTATGATATTCGATACTCACAGATCGCTAACTTCAATCATCACAAAAGGTTCTCGCATGGCAGCTGTCGCCCATTTAAAAGTGAAAAATAAAAATAACACATGCCCCGTATTTTTACCTCTCTGTCTTTTAAAGTAATCTTGTCTATCAAGTGTATATCACGCCACGTGCTTTTCAATGCCCACACATTACATCATTATTTTCATTATATCATTCACATATGAAAACCACTGTGATGACGAGTCGTCGTGGCTCCATACTCACGACGCAAGGCAAAGGGGCCGTCAAAGTATCGTAGTCTTTAAAAAGATATGCGTATGTAATTCGTGATAATATGTTACTGCAAGAATAACTCAGCAAAAATCGACGATATTTTCGTTCCAATATAACGCACAGGCCAGTTCAAAGCCCTTTAAAGTTAGGGAACCAATTAAGCTTTCTTTGAGCTGGTGGCCCTAATTCACGACTGAGAACTGTACTTCGATTCCATCATCGATTTTAGCTTATATTTCAATGGATCAAAATATATGAGCCAGACATCGTCACAAGTCACAACTTGTGATTCACAAAAGTTTGACGTTTGTGCTGACAAGCTAACATTTAATTCCCAATTGTATAATAATAGAAACAGTTTAGAAGCCTTAGTAGTATTGTTGTGATAATATGCTGCAGTTGCAATGTTCCTTGACTATTTAGCCTAGTTTTGACAGATGCACTCAGCAAAGTCCATATATGTGTAGGCCATTTATGCTTCATTTATCCCGTTAGCTATATATTTGTATTTTGTCCCATCTGTCAACATCGTTAGTGCCCTTCCTGATTATATTTTTGGGGTATGTGATACTGGAATTGGAATACCATTTTTAATGCAAAATAAACAAAAGTTTATCCATCCGGAGTGGAGGGATACTGATTGGAGGCATGGATGTGTCAATTCTGATAAATATTTTATGCATTTTTATCAACACATCAATTCAGCCTTTTTACAAAGCATATACCAGGCCAAACACATGGCAGATAATAGGAAAATGCATTCGTGATGATATGTCAGATTAAATAGATTAGGGGAGAAAGGGTTAGCAGTGTTTTCCTAACAATGTTTGTTCTGTGGAGTACCTGCCTGATTGGGATTTATGCTGTTGCAATTAACTAGTACACGACTTGGCATACCGGAAGCTGCTCTATTGACATTCCATTTAATGCTGCATCCTAACTAACGATAAGCGTAAGTTCTGTTTATAAGGTCGTCTCATAATACGTTACGCTTTAATACTATTCGTCGGCGATGCAATATCGGTAATAAAATGAAAGCTGGCAACGCAGCTCTCGAAAGAGAACACACCATATTCAAATTCAACGGTAAAAATACATGTACTCATATTCGCAGAATTGCTTGAAGGGATCCAATTTTGCGTTCGTTCGTGTCTAGATTAACGTTACGCTTTCTATTAATGGATTTCCCGTTCCCCTAAACAAACAGAGAGCTCGGCACGGGTTTTCTGCCAGTCTTGCACATGATTATGTCCATGTTTATGTCAAAGGAACAAAAAATTATTTTCCATAAATGAATTTTTCTATTCCGTATGTATATCTACTCATATGCAGAGAAAGGGGATCAAGCAAGTAAGTGTGATCTCTCCATTGTAGCCATTTTTCATTTACTGAAACTGAAAAAAGGATCAATCGAGACAATCTAAATAAGCAGTGTTCAACACATTGAAAGTGCATAAGGCTTGTTCCTCCTACTGCACTTTCCGATGGTGTTTTTTGTATTCAGAGGGTAAAAAATCTGAGTTCAGTATTAGGGTTAGTTCCTTTACATACATATTCCTAATTTTTACTATATGTACATGTATAAAATCTTCCTGAAAGGTTTCAGAGATCCATTTGGGGTTTTGTGGAAGTCGCTTCGTACATGCATACATTTTCTAACACTCCAAAAGGCTTTCCTCCCAAACAACCACCACCATCAACATCCATACTTCATGCTCATAAAAATCCAGATGCACCCATTGAAGCGTCCCCTTTTCTTTGCGATCCAGTACTGTCAGAAAGAAAGGGAAAAATAAGAGTTGAGACCATTTAATGGTATAAAAATGTACTCTCCTTGATTCCTTTTTGGGATAGTTGAGTTGACACAAAATTCCATGAACAAATATGTATGTCCCCGCATAATATAGGGAAATATATGATGTATTTTTTTCGTGTATGCTTCAATTTCCAAGATACTGAACACACACAGGCTAGAATAAACCCTAAGAAATGGACAGGAAGAATGGAAGAATAAATATCATGAACAGCGAGTGAGTAAAAAATATTGTGTACTTTTCCATTCTTCTTCCCAGTGAGGAGAAATAAGGAAGGAAAAATGTTACAATAATTGTTCATATAAGATATGAATATGACATGAAAGGCTTGGAAGGACGGAGCCAACTTGAACTTCAACCAGCGCTTTACAACCCTTTTATTATTGGGAGCAGTTGAAGGTAAAATTTTGTATTGATTATGATGATGACGATGAGTGCGTAAAAAGAATAAGGACTCAAGTCATGTTATGTACTTGTGTGGATGAATTTGAATGAAATGGATAATGCCATTATATTGATGTGGTGTGGCGTGGCCGCTAGTATTATACATTATATGGGTACCTATTGAACATCCAGATCCTCAGCCTCGATAGATCCTAATCCAGAAAATGAAATAAATGTCTGGCTAAACAAAGTTTATATGCATCTGTGCACGTCTCCCTGTATCAGAAGGGTATAAAAGTGTTGCGTTGATGTTACAGTAACTCGCAAGCTAAATATGATGTATCTGTGCGTTCGGATGAGCTTGGAAAAAATAATGTTACGAAACACGCTACAAACTACGATGATCATCTCACTCAACACGGGTAACACGACTAGATTACATCCATATATAATACTTTATGTGAAACCTAACTAGATAAGAATGGAGTGGTCCAAAAACATTAAATCATATAGTAGTTTAGCATGGATATGCATTAACGCATTCTACCACCACCACCATCATCATCGTCACAATAAACCAATGCATTTTAGAGTAGACAAACAAAGGGTAACTTTGTTGAGGGAAAAAGATTGAAAAGAGCTCGACGGGATGCATGGATCCCTTTTTCAGACATGAAAATCCTCAATCTTTATATGGACCTGAGCCCATTTTCCAGCTGTCCTTCATCTTCCTTTAGTTTCAAACCTTTTTATTCTCATTCTGCGTTTAGTACTTTGCTTTGGTGGACCTCAGTTATCGCGTCTTGTTGATGGGCCACGCACACACACACGCGTAGAGCTTGAAGGAATTGGACGCTTGGGTAAATCAGAGTCAAACTCCTTCTTGATATTGCTACCGCGTTTTCGGTACATATAACTTGGAGCATGTTACTGTGCATCTGAACCGTTTTCTGGATATTTTGATAATGTCAATTTGTAAACTTTTGTAAAAATAGGATTGCACCGTTGGCAGAGATCAAAACTTTCAAGTAATTACAAACCAACAGTCATTTAGGCTTTCAAACCCTGTCATAATACGTTTGTTTTTGCAAGTTCCTCTGTCGTAAATTTGTGCATCGGAACCATTACATGTGGATGTGGAAGAGGAATAAAGTTGGAATGTTCACGCGTGAAGAGCTGCTAGGACTAACTTTTTTGGCTCTGTCTTGGACTCACTTGGCACGCCATTATTAGCAAGATCAAATTGGAGAATCTCGGGCCAACTCCTTGCTCATTAATCAATACATGGTTTTCTTATGGCATCAGCCATTAGTTTTCTTCCTGACACTTCATATTTCCGTTGTGAAGGTTAACTACATGTGGCTTAATTTGTCACAAACTGTTATTAATTAAATTAAGGGCTGACTAGTTAGAAAGCTCATTGCGTATATTTATTGCGATAGTTTTCCCAAAAGCTGTTGTGTAATTTATGTGTTATATATGTACAAGCCTACGCTAAAGTAAAGTGGAGTGAATGAATGAGGAAGAAGTGAAAAACCGGCACGGATCCAAAAAACTGTTTTCATTGAAAAATGACAGTCTAAAATAAATGTATGTATGTATACGTGGACGAGCGGATACGCACATTTCCTTCCTCCTTTTTACTCGTTAGTAGCACGAAGCGACAGAGCAAACACACCCAAACTCGTTGCTCGTGTCGGTGCATTTTTTGTCCTCAGAGCATCAGTGGCAGCGAGTGAACTATTCCCTTTCATAATCGTATCATTATTTGATAATGGTTATGCAACGTGAACTTGAATGAATGCAGCAGAGTAGGCAGAGGGAAAATTCTTTAATGCCTTTTTATTTTTATGATTATTACATGACAAGACCTTATTTGGGATATATATACTCGTTTGCTTAGTGTGAGCGTGAGCTAAGCTCGATTGAATCGATATAGAATGCGTACGGCTGCATTTCTAATTCACCATCAAGTTGAGGAAGTAGAGTGCACTGTACTGTAATAGTAACCTCTCAGACGGTGAAGATAAGGAGAAGGGGATTGATTTGAATGTGTTTTACCAGAGTGAATTACTTACCCTATGAATTGGAAATAAGCCTCTGGGCCATGGGCCATATAGTTTTCAAGAGAGTGTAAAAAGTTACTGCCCCCTCCATACTCACTCCGAACCATTGATGACTTTGACTAGTAAGAGGATAGCTTGGGCTGACATCAGATAATGGTGATGATATTGACTTTGGAAATGAAATGAGGGAGATCACGCGAGATGTATAAAGACTAAGAAAATATACAATATTATCTAGATCTCAGATCAACATCAAACTCTCTGCTACTGCTTTTGCCGCAGTCTAGAAAACTCATTCGGTTAGTGCAATAACGAGGGCGGCTGTTTGCAGCTGGAGTGGTAGTAGCTCTTATTAGTGATATTTTTTTTCAGTTCTTTTCAAAGGAGAAAAGAACATCCTCATCCCATAATCATCATTATATAATCACAATCACTTATTACTCCTATTACAAACGGCGTGCGGATCAAAGGGTGGTGTGCAAACTGAAAGGAGAAAGAGGCTGAAAGAACTGACATAGCTCCAAGAAATATCTCTGTTAGTATGATGGTGCGTGTGGAGGAGCAGAGAATGTGAGATTTTTTTGGTGCATAGCTAACATTGCCACTGCTGTAGAATTCTTCGTTGGCATTCTTCCTCTGGCTCCGCATGGACTTGCACCGTTGTCAATTCAAATGCAAAAGAGTAGTGTGCGTGCGCTCGTTGATATCACCGCACACACATCACGCTAGAGCTGAGAGAGATATAATCACTTTTTATATTATGGACAACCTTGTATAATATCGAGGGATTATTGCAAGTAACTTTGCTAGATAACTTTGTGCATCTCTCCTTTTCACTCCTTTTCTCTGTCTTTCCCATCGCATATCGTGATCATTACGATTATGACGATATCCCCAATATAATCTCCCATCTACCTATAGCTATATTTTAAAGGGAGGGTTGAGATGAGATTGTGAGATCCCTGTTGATATTGCATCTTGAATTTTACGACTGACTTGACTCGCTGACTCCACTGTGGGAGTTTTATATTTGTGTATGGGGTTTGCACTCGTTCGTTCGTGGCGTTGTCCCTTCTGAAGCGATTTCTGTTATCATTGCGAATCTCATCATCTCTACCGGCTCCGCAGTCATTTCACAAAAGATTGTTCGGAGGCTGTGCTGTTACAACTGATAATAACGTTGGATGCATTGGATGCACAGACATTCTTAGAAGCGAAGCGTGAGCGTGATATTGTATGAAAAAGAGAAACAAGTCAGGCAGACAGGAGGAATATTATAACAAGGATAAATATATACGACTCTGCTAATACCAGTTCCTCTGTTCTTCACATCAATACATGCAAACTACCTCAGAACAGCACCCTATCATCATCATCATTCCGCACCATATTATATTGCACATAAGACGGGAGGATTAAAAAAGGAGTGAAAAGGGAAAGAGGGAAAAATGAGTTTACGTTTTGATCGAAAAGCCAGCTCTAAGCTGCGGAGCAGCTTCAGTTGCCGGAGCCGCACCGAGAAGGAACGTGATGACGGGAAGGATCCACATAATCAGAACTATTTAAAGAGTTGGTCATATAGACAGTGCCAGTTTGCATGTGACTATCTTAATTTAATTGAACCCCCAACCCTAAGGAACTCACCCTCCTCCTCAGAACAAGCTAAAAAGGAGGAATACAATGGAAAGGATGGTGCAAGTCGCCCTAGTGGTGAAGTTGGTGGGGGTGACAGTTCAGCTAGAAGCCTAAATGAGAGCTCTAGTAAGAGTGTTGTTGATAAAAACCTTAATAAAGCAAGTGCAAGTAAGCTTCCGCCCGGCAACAACATGTCTGCCCTAGCGTCTTTGGGCTCTACTGTCTCGATCCCTGCTTCCTGTGTCACCACATCCAGTCGCTCCTCATTCAACTCCAGCATTATAAGCACGGGGAGCAGTGACAGCAGCAGTAGCAATAACAGTTTATATGCAGACCTTTTCGAATTGGGATTTGGACCCTCATCATCCTCACTCCTATTCAGGGTAAGTCTTTATGATAATGGATAATCCACTTGTTTGTCAGTGGAATATTGTTATAGCTTCACATTGACGATTGTCATTTTGGTACAATGTAGTCTTGTTTTTAATTTAAGAATGAAGGAGTCAAATTCTATTTTGGCTCATCAGCAAATTCCATTCATTTTCTCCTTCCCACAACTGAACCCAACAATTTCATTCATTGATGGATGGAAGGACAGTGTTTTTCCTCGATGCATA
Source organism: Lepidocyrtus paradoxus (assembly GCA_034696885.1). Classification (NCBI taxonomy): domain Eukaryota; kingdom Metazoa; phylum Arthropoda; class Collembola; order Entomobryomorpha; family Entomobryidae; genus Lepidocyrtus; species Lepidocyrtus paradoxus. The sequence continues at coordinate 4,337 of JAQGAH010001116.1, read as the reverse complement.
TATTTATATCACATCAAAAATATCTTCAAACCCCAAAGCCTCCTTTGAACTTATGTACATGTGGCCAAAAGACAAAGCAGTCGTTTGTAATTATATCCTTGCCAATGGTCATTAGAATTAGAACGGATGCGCGTCTTAATGGAAAATATATAGTCGGCGGATGGCGTTCATATATAAAAGACAAAGAGTGTCCTCATTGAAATTTTTGGGGTCGTGTGTTCTTCTGCCTCTATCAATTTATTTTGTCACTTCCTGTTTATATTTCCCTCTTCCCTTTTTAGTCATTTGGGAAGGACTCAAAAAGTGGATAACTTTCAAGATAGCAAGTGCGTATTATACTGCGGATTGGGTTGCGTTCATTTTGGCTGTAGTACAAGCTACGCAATCCCATTCTGATATTTCACGTTTGCCACAGGGAAGTACGACTCATGATTAGGATTCTCGTAATATATGACTCTCTCGAGGGAATGAATGCATAAATACATCTCGGAACAAGTTGTCATTCCCCATTTCTCCTTCCTCCTCCTCTGCCAGAATGGAGAAACGTGGGAAAGATAATGAGAGAGTGAGAACGGGAATATGGTTGTTAATGAAGGCTTTTCATTTATAAAAATTTTACAGTATCGAATGTCAGGAGTGGTTTCGGGATTTCTGGGTTTTAGACAGATAACTGTAATCTAATAACGAATAGTTGGGTTGCATATCAATGGACAATTTGAACAGATCATGAGTCTGTTTATCTAGTAGCCTACGGATCTTGTATCATGTCATTTATTTGTATGGAAAGGAAATACAGGAAAAAAGCCCACTGACTAGAGAGCAAAGTGTATATGCCTGGTGAAATGATTCACGATTCGATGATGATTTCGTTGCAGTATCCGATTTCGATTCGATTAAAGAGGGAGAGACATATTTCATCCTTATGACAGGGTATGACCATGTAATTGTGACTACAATTGGTAATAATAGTGACGGAACTTGCTGGGATTTTACTATCATTCCATGCCAAGCTATTATTTTTCATTATTTTCGATCTAATGATGGGCTTGGGCAAACATAAAACTTGCTTCTCCTTCTCTGGCATTGCTACTAATTCGATCAGTTCGTTTATACATATGTTACATGTGCAATTTTTTTTAGAACATGTTGATCTTGATCGAGCAGATCATATAATATGATGGCATTGAATTATCCTTGTCGTTCTTTTTTTCCTGAGTGAAATTGTGGCGTGGTAATACCAAAATCCACATGCGGAGATAGAAAGCTGCCATTTTTATGATACCTTTCTATGGAAGGGTGATGAACTTTTGAGGCATAGTCACTAAAACACTGCAACAGCAGGACGATTCCCTAATTTTCCTTGTACCTTTATATTCCTCCTTAAAACTTGACAGACTTCATCATGATGATGAGACATCAAGTTTATTCTCCTCCCAAAAGACATTAAACAGACGTTTAGTTAGCTTTAGTTGGAGAGCTGTTGCTCCACTGCTGCCAAATGATGAGAAGCCGAATGAAGAGAATCCTTCCAGTCTCGTAAAAGTGATGCGCATAATGATACGCTACGTTATTGTGCCGTCATTTCTCATACTGTAAATTGTAATATGACTTGACTGGCTGAGTCTTTATAAGGATGCGGGGTGATGGATATTATGGGATGGATCGGAATTCAATTTCCTTTGTGTCTTCTTCCCCATCGTCTTGAACTCTATTCAATTGTGTAAATTTTTCTGAAATTTCCGCTTGAATTATTTAATGTCATTATTTTTTCAAGAGAATTGTGAGGGTGGTGGAACTGTCCTCTTTGACAGTAAAATATTATTGTAAAGATCCATTGTCCATTAGCTTCATCCTGATTTTTTACTAACAGCTCCCCACGTCCACCGATTTATGAGCGAAGCTGGCATAATGATAATGCTCAAGCTATAAGCACATGAACCTATAATCAATACTGTTTTATATAACGTATACTTCCTAAAAGATTTTACAAGAGGAAACTTGAAGCTCTTTGCGTCTTTGTTCAGTTTTGGCTGAAAAAATGAGCTGCCCATCCCATTTTTATGATTTTGAGTGTGTGCCATAATTAGGTTTTTAAAACTATTACGTAAAGGGCTGCTGCTGTGACGGGAATTGAGCCACGCAAAAAAGCTGTGAAATATCCAATAAAAGTGTGTACTACGGCCATACCCAGTGATCTAGGGAATTAACCATCCTTCAATCTGTTTCACATGTAGTTGCGAAGAGAATTCTGATGAAGGAGAAAAAAGGCTTTATGAATGCATTAAGCAAATTAAATTCGCTTAGCACGTTTCGGAAGTGATTCAAAGTGTAGTTTGCAAGAGGAGGAGTGTGTATTTTGCCGACGTCGAAATGAAAGTATGTGCTTTTCGTAATATTTCATCAACGCATGAATGTACTACTTATGATTATGATGGTGTGTGGCAAGCGTTGCAATGGTACGGCCTAAGAAAGTCTTTTCGTTGCTTGTTTTTTAATGAAAAAGTGAGCATCGACCCGCTGATTACAGAAGGGTTTGAGTAAAAGTGCTAATTAAGTTATATCTTACTGAGCTTGAGATTTAATCTGGAAGTAAATAAACCTAATGTGGAATAGATAGAGCTCATGTATCTTCACTCCTAGGAAGCATTCTTGAGGTTTCTCACAAATGTGGGGCTTTCATGTCAGAATAGGAAGGAATAAGCCATTTAGGATCGCTAAGTGCCTTTTACCAGAAGCGCATAGTTGCTCGATCCCGTCATCATAATCCGTTAAAGCGACTTTTTGTTTCACTGACAAAATCATGATTTTATCTGGTCAAATATTTTGAAACTCTCGTGTCAATAAAATATGCACGGTATTTTGGAAGACTCTGGTTGTGCTGCGCTCATCTCTGACGGATATTTTTTCAGCAAGAGGACGATGCGATCGCAACCCAACATTTTTTACAGTAAAAAAGCGCATAATCTTAAAACACAGATGCCTAAACATGTCTAAAACGTCTGTATAAGGTATTTAAATTCTTCCTCTGCAGAATGTTTGTTTTTATGTTCATCGAACCAAGATGCTCCGAATACATGTAATGGTTTCTCCGTCTGTAGTTGTGCTTTAGTTTAGACAAGTTTTATTCATACTCCCTTCTCCATCTCTTTGGGCTTCAACTGAGGGGAAAAAACTGGTAGAATTTCGACAATGGACATGTTTCTATTTGAAGCTTGAAAGAAAAAAAAATAGAGAAGGTTTTTGAGCAAGTGCCTTCGTGTGATTGCCTTGTGAAAAGGAGCTGATCTGCTGTTGAGCAGTGCAGGGAAACAGGTTAGTTCTGAAAAAAAATCGTATTCAGCGAGAAGGTAGACAAGAAGTAATAACAAAAGCCCTATCATCATCTTCCACCTCGTCATGATTATCAACCTAGAGCAACAGCTTAGCTACCTCATCAATCGATGCAATATTCAAAAAAATCCTTTGTTGAACATTTTGCCACATGATGATCACGAATAATAACTTATACACGGAGAATTTTTTCCCCACTTCTCCGATACACAAAAGCTCTAGAAGCACACAATGCCAACTTCTTTTTATCTAGTTAAAACTAATATAAAGAATATTTGCTTATTCTCCTCTAAATGTTCTTCGTGAAGATATAATAGCTCAAGCAACTTTAGTCATTGAGGGGATGTCATTTAGCGGAAAAAAATCTGCATCAAGACAAACCACTCCATGAAGCAAACAAAACAAGCCATGACAAGAGTGCGCTTGCAAGGATGACGATGAGATGCAAAAACGATGCAGTCGTGTAAAATGCTCTGGGTAATTTATTGCGTCATCATCATACAAGCTCAGAGAAATGAACAGTGTTTGGCTTTATGGTAAATGGGTGGTGGAATGATTGTTAGTGTTTTAGCATAAAAAGGGAATAAAACATTGGATTATGGATGTAGAGGATGTATATTTTTCTTGGGGAAATGTATGGGTCCCATCTGTGAAAACGCACCACATCATATCAAAAAAAACGTTGAATAATTATTTCTCTATTGTACTTAGCCATAGGTACACATAAGTACTGAATATTGCCACGAGAAGAAAAAGTGAATGAGCTCCAGTCTGTATTTTATGTTTGTTTTCAAGGTTCAGCCATGATGTGTGTTTCGAACTTGAACTTATGTACATGCGGCAATTTGGCATATAATTATTCCAAAAATGATCAATGCTGTGGTGTGCAGTGCACTCTGTGAATCTAAATAATAAATGTTGGAAAAATAATGGAAGATGCTGGAAGAAGATTTTCAACTTAATTATTCCGTTCCTCTTCTATGGAAAAATGCATTGTTTTCTTCTTC
>JAQGAH010001115.1:0-18434 GCA_034696885.1 Lepidocyrtus paradoxus | reverse complement strand
ATGATACCTCATTTTTTGAAATTGGAGACAAAAAGTTCGTGCCATCAAAAGCCACGGACTATTGATCAGGAACAGTATCTGTTAAACATAACTAAACTTGTAAAATTTTGCTGTCATTATGTCATTACTAACTTTACTCAATACTTGAATTATATGGTATATCAACCATTCGGATCCAACCATGCATTTTGAGCTGTAGTTGCGTAATGCATGCCCTCGCGGTAAAAAGGAGTGTAAGAACTGTAAGAAACATTCCATTTTAACATTTATTGAGTTTTCTTTTTAGCGTGAGCGTTATAATGTTTAAATGCAAAATAACAAACTAACTATTCTAACGTGAATAAATTTATCCATAGGTTTTGTAACATCGTAAGCGGCATACGTAAGCGTAAGCCACCCGTACCGTACGGAGACATTCTTCGGGAATTGTGGGACGGAACCGGTAAGAGCAACTCTGTCACTATCATCATCCAAATCTCAGTAGTTTTTGAGTTTATTATCTAGTTGTTGTTTAGTTAAGTATTATCCAGTGGTAATTTTGGGAAGGTCGAAAATTTTAACATTTTAACATATTATTGAGCAAATGACACATCATTGGAAAGCATTTTTTATGCTGATTTCAATGATGCGTATTTCATTCGGCTTTGTTAATTCAGTTTTGACTAATTTAAGTTTTCAAGCATAAATAGTTTGTTATCATCATATCTCGTAAACTACAACGAATTTCAAAATTCAGTTTTCAGATATCGACATCACAATTACTTATCATAATCTTCACGCAATATAGTTTTATCAATCATGCGATTGCTCGTTTTACTGTGGTTGTTTTTTTCTTTCCGTAGATCACTCATTAAAAACTCTCATTTTGGATCATTTAGTGGACGGACAAAATCCATTCTAAGGAACGTTTGGTCAGGATTTTAATTAAAGGAACAGTTTGGAAAGTAAATTGTTTGCGCAAGAAGTCTCCATATTGTCTGGATCTGTGAAAAATGTCACAGAAGAAGTTTGGTCTTCAGTGGGATAACCACGCTGAAAATCTTGTTCAGGTGAGATATGATTTTATAATTTAAAGTTGTTTTCGAGTTGAAAACTTTATTTAAATAATTAGAAGGTTAGTTAATGTCAATTGTATTTTTCTTTTTCATTATATACCTAGGTGTTCGCCGACCAGTTTGAAAGGGAACAGCACGTCGACGTCACAATCTCCTGCCAAGGCCGTTTCATAAAAGTTCACAAGTTTGTACTTGGAGCATGTAGCCCGTACTTTCAGGAGATGTTGGATGCTCAAGAGGAGTCAGCTTACCCAATGATCATCATGGAAGGCTACAACTTTGATGATGTCCGTTCCATCGTTGAGTTTATGTACAAGGGGAAGCTAACCGTCGCAGAAACTGGGGTGCAGCGGTTACTCCAAACTGCAGAAGATCTGCAAATCAGAGGGCTGTCTAACGTCAGGAACAAGTTGGATTCTCAGCAGGAATCTCGGTATGGGTCGGAGAGGGAGCAGTACGCACCCCAGCATACTAATATTGAGAATGGGGCTCTGTATCTTCAGGGGAGCTGTAGAAGTGATGTGATTGGGGGTAGTGGAGGCCAGCAGCCTCAGCAGAACAGCTTTGCTACCCCATCTCTAGTTATTGGTGCTGAGAACTCCATAGTTGGAGGAAACAATAATGAGGGCCGGCCAACTCAGAATAAGAGGAACTGGAAGAGGGCTATGATGATGTCCTACGATGCGGAGGTGAGTAAACGGAACATTTAAATTGATAAAAACTATAATTTATTCATAATTTATGCTTCAATTATTTGCGTGTTAAAATTAAAGATGAAACGAAATCCCGGAGGAATCTACAACAAATTCTGCCAACAAGCACAAGACCAAACAGGAACCAACCCTGAAGACTCTGCAGCCCGTCTGGACCAATCAACTAACTCAAATATGCCGATCAGCATTGCGCCTCGATTGGTCCATGGGCAAGTTGACGGATTGAAGCATGAAAACTCATCTAATGCAGTGATTGAGCACATTTTACTCCCAGTACCCAATGTGGTCAAGTGCTGGCCCGAGACTGAGGTGAAAAAGAAGAGGATCCCTCGACCAACTAACTCTTTTATGATCTTTGGAAGTGAGTGGAGACGTCAGCTAGCCGGTCAGTTCCCGAATGAGAGTAACAAGGAAATCAGTGTCAGGCTTGGGATCATGTGGAGAAGTCTCACGAAAGAGGCGAAGGTGAGCGCTTGGTCCATTACCATTAAGTAAATCGACCAAACCGTCTTAGAGTTGTTTACTGATTTATTTTTAATTGTTTATTTAGGCCAAATACTTTATCGCAGCAAGGAATGCAAGCGACGACCACAAGAAAAAGTACCCTCACTACCATTACAGCCCGAAGGAAGCCAGGTTGCGTAAACTGTGGAAGTTACAGTCTAAACCTAGCTATTTTTCAGGGACAGATAATCATCATTAAAATACTACCATATAATGGGATCAAAAAAATATCAGCTCATCAAACCAAATGGAAGTTTTTTTTACGTATTTTTTTTGGGTGCATCGTATAACGATTTAACTATCGAACCGAGTCAAATTTATTCGGTCATAAAATACATATTAATTTTATAAATAGGAAGCCATAGCATAGCATCAAGGTAAAACATAGTAGTAACAGCTTTTTATACAATGCATTAACAACAACGATCGATGCATGTTGCAAGCCATTGTTATGTTAAAGTAAAATAGTATTGACGGTAATGTTAGATCTTTGTTGCATAACTGCAATTACTAAAATATAACACTAAGATTAGTATAATGTTACTGTTAGTGAGTATTTTTAAACTTAGTTTTATTTAACACGATATTTTTGTTTGGGAAGTATAAAAGTATATAATCTGTATAGTCACATAACTCGAAAATATCAAAACCCCGTCAATTTATTCTTTTCTTAAAAATGGTGCGAGGACGGATTCCTTATCTTTACTAGATTGTATACATGGATGGTAAATGATTAATGAATGTCGCCGTTATTTTAATGCATTCCTTTAAGTTAATTATAATAATAATTATATGGAAAAATCCTGAAGCTATTGTTTAAAAATTTAGAGTTATCAAACAGTTATTTATTAGTTACACTGCGTTGAATAGAAAGTATGCTTATCTTAAGATTTGAAATGCTTTAAACATTTTCGTATTCATTTTAGTCTAATTTACTAATTACGTACAATATATTGTATATAATCTTCTAATAATTAATTCCTTAACCAACTATCAAGTTCTTGTGATGAGCGTTTTGCGTCATTGAATATTTTCGTTTCTAAAGGATCCATGTAGTGATAACGAAGCATGTTTCCTACATTACAGGTCAGTTCATCAGTTGACTTCATATCACGATTGAGTGAGTACGCATCAAACATTGCTAGTAGGCGACGTTGCAAAGTCTGAAATATGGGAAATTGGTTTTTGGAGAAATCAGAGATTTAATTACACTACAATTTATGTTCACAATGTAACACCATAAACTAATTCCACGAGGCATTCCAAGATTACTATTTATTTACCAAATACGTATGTTATGTATACCTCTGGTAACACCTCCGGCACCTTTGCTCCTTCCTCGCTTGGCAATGCACAAAGCTGCAGGCCTGCCTGATAGTATTGTGGTCCCATTTTATTTAGATCGACGACCACTGGATCAGCCAGCAGTACATCCCTATAAAACACAATTATTACATCATTACATTATCCCATGTGCATGAACCTCTTCCAAAATACATATATTTTACAGTTAATTGAGTACATTAACCAACCTATATTTATTATTGAAGTATCTTGGCATTCTCACTGTGACAAAAGTACGGTTCTTCGCACTCATAACTGAGGCGGCCCAAAGAGGAAGTTCTATATGACTTCCTGCAGGGAGATCATGTGCTTCTTGACTTGCATCCAGGAAGCCTATCAGATATAATTGTCCAAATTAAAATATGCTTAATAAAATCAATTACACGACAACATAACATGCCATACAATTCCACTGCCATCCTTAGCCTTTAAAATACTTTAAACCGCATTTTTGCACTTGCCAAAATTTTTGATGTCAACTTGAGTGTGACATGGGACACGGGTGTGAGAGGCTAGGATATCCTCCACCGAGAAATATGACGGAGTGAAGGCCTTCCGCAGCTCTTTCGTACTCATTCTTCATAAAGACCTAGTTATTCCTCACGCTAATCTCAATTACAATCACAAATGTTGATTAAACTTAACGCACTTGCACTGGTACAGCACTGATCACAATCACAACATGAAATCCTACACAGTGTCAAATTGGATGAAAAGAGCTAGAGGAGTAGGATTCCCGCTTGTTTTTCTACCAGCCAGAAAGACACCACAACAGACTTATCCACCAAAGAGCCTCCAAAGCAGGTTTATTTCACTCTTCACTCAAATGCTGCGACCAGCTGCTGGCAGATGGCTATAGGAGTACAATGAAGCGTTTTTGTTGCTAATTTTTCGCCTTTGTTCTGTAGCTATGAATTCACAATACGGAAATTCAGCCAAACCCAATCATCACATCACCATTATCGTACGCGTTTCGGTTGCTCATCTTTTACTAGGATGCTATTTATGATTTGATTAGATTAGAATTTTCTTTGGATGATTTTTATCATCTGCTATTTAAAAATGCATGTACAAAATTGCCAAATGATAAAATTATGATGCACCAACTAACTACTTAAGCTTACTTAAACACTTAATAGCTAAAATTAATTAATATTTTTCCACTTGAGTGTTAGTCACCAGCACAGAACTTTTGCTGCGCTATTAAATATATATTTAATTTTTTGTACTTTTTTATAAGCGTTTAACACTTATCGATTGCCAATGTAGAGTAGACTAGTGGGGAATTGAGTTCAAGAAAACGAAAAAGAAACGTGGTGAACTAACGATTAGACTAACTATCAATATCTAACCTAGGAAAACAATCGCTAGGCACTTTTTATCTGTAGCATTGAGCACGATAATGATTTCATTCTCCCAACCTTATAAATTTCACAGAGACTGTAAAACTGTCAAAACGTTGTATGGATCAGCAGGTGGTCATATGTCATTCACAACAAAGTCATGTCTTGCAGATTGAGTTAAGGTCTGGTTGGTCGGCAGTGGAAGATTTATAATGGCAGTAGTTTTACAGTTCACACACTGCTGATGTGATGAATGATCGTTGAGTGTCCATGACTCGCTGGTTGTGTTTTTTATTCGTTTGAGAACGATGACTTGACCGCCAATCCAATAGAGAATGATTGGATTATGACCCCAGAGCAAAGTTCTGAATAAAATCCAGCGAGTTTTTTTTTCAGTTGAACGGAGGCCTTTGTTTCTCCTAGCCAACCTAACTATATAAATGTGTATAGAAGGGATTAAAGGAATTTCTGGTTTTACTCCTTAAGATGAGCTCACTTTCCTCCAGATTCATTAATTTGTTGGTTATCATCACTTTTCAGAAGTGGGAAGGTGCCGAAGTTGATATGATGGAGGGAGATTTCCATCAGCAGAGTTTGAGGATAATGGATCAGGTATGAAACGATGAGCCCTCTAATGGAGGCTGCGAAGGATCCAGTATTTTGAGTCAACAATGAAAGTGGATGATTGTAAAGCGTATGCATGTGAGGTCGACCAGGACTCAACAATTCAATCCCATGTTTGCCCGATACGATTAGAAAACGTGTAAGTGGAAAACTGGTCCACCTTGCTGAGCCTCTGCTTGACAGAACAACCTTTTAATGGAAGCTCATATGCAATTAATTTAAATTAATTAAGCGGAAAGCATGCTACTCACTTCGTTTCGACAAGCTCATCATTATTAGCAGTTAAGATGAAATCGCTAAAACCTCAAAGGCGAATTTTTCCGAAAGGTTTTCTCTTCTCAATGAGATTATAGTTGTTTTGGAGTGTAGAGCATTCACCCACCCTGTACCTTCTTGTCCTTTAATTATTACTTCCTGCCGTGCTATTAAATCTTTTTACTCATATTATACCTTTACTCATTAATAGGGAAGGGAGTAAGTATATCGATCTTGTTGGATTCAGGTTCTGACGCTCATTTCAGAAGGGACAGATTGATCTTTTGGGAGAAAAAAAAACATGAAACGACTTGTGCAGAAATAATGATGGGAAGTTGTGGGTTAAAGGAACATGACCAAACAAAGTGATAACATAACTGATCCACGCCATTCTCTGTGTAAATCCTTGTTGAGCATAATTACGACTTTGAGAGTGGCCTATTGTCTGACGTCTGACCCTTTCATTTTGTTTCCTTTCTTATGTAATCGATTCTATCTTAATCATTTTCGCAGATTGTAATTTCTTAATTCCGCAAAACAATGGGATCATTAAAGGAATTGATTATACTTATTCCGTTCCATTCATTTGATTTTTTTTAAGAAGAAGACGTATCCAAAAATGTGCATGGTCGGTATATGTACTGTGCTCAAAGAGGCAGACAGTTCAGTTGCCATAATTTTTTCACCATTACTGATTGACTATTCATCAATAATCCATTATACTTAAAACACAAGTAATGCTGTACTGCTCGACGTTTAGCGTCATGATTTGCGTAAATATTCCCAAAAAGTTGGGTTTAAAAAGGCTAATATGGCATTGACGAAGATAAGCTAGAAATCTGTTACCCAGCAGCGCCGGCTGCTAAACCGAGATAGATAATATAATCCTCCCTAGAACCGTGAGCTTTTTTCCCCTACTAAATATCATTAAACAGTTCCCAGTTAAAATCCACAAGTTGTAAATAATTCGTGTCTTTATACAATTTCCCGTGCATTATTTTGACTTCGTGATTATTGATGTATGCACAATAATTCAACATGAAGGAACAGAATGTTCCTGTCGGAATTCAAAATGGAATGAAACTGAGAGCCTACTCGAACGCTGCATTGAAGGCTGTTCATCATCGCACGGCCGTACAGGTTCTTCTTTCTCTTCTTGCATGTGCAGGAGATTAGTTAGAAATAATATCTGAGTACAATTTTTTTCTCACTAACAATGTGTTGGGCCTGAAGTTGAAACCAAACCTACTGGCAGGTTGTTCGTGTGTTTCACCGTGAGAAAGCGGGTTACACCCTTATTTGCATGAAATTTGGTCACTTGAGATTATGAGACTTTGTAAATACCAAGCTCGATAATATTGCATGAAAGGCATGGGGGAAAGGCTTGGACGTTTTGTAGATGATGGCATGATTGTGTTCCCTTCTATAACACAAAGCGTCCCAAGGAGATTTAAACTAGCCTTATATGCATTTGTTAATTACTGTATCAACTTGCTCAATTTGTTTGGAAATATGAAACCCATGAAAATTTTGTCTAGCGGCTTGTTATAAATTGCAGCTATAGTTCTCCGAGAACTCTCCTACATCCCAGGTTATCCGATTACGTATTATTAATATTACCAATTGTTACTTAGGTATGCACACAGCCAATGATTCGGAATGCAGTATGTAATGCGAGCTCAAATTAAAATAATCTGCCGCTTGCTGGATCAAGATACCTAACTAAATATTATAGATTTCCCCCGAGTTTTAAAAAAAATCGCATGTTTTTTGGCCGGCTTATTTCGCTAATCCCGCTAATGTCAAAGCCATTTAATCCAATTCCAAAGCCTCTTGAACAACAGATTCAAAATGTATACTCTCAAGTTTCAACATTTCACTTTTGAATAATCCATGCCCAGCTAGAGGGATATGCGCGTGGATGCATTAGCAATTATCTGTAATCATGTTCTTCATCTTATTTTTTTGTTTCCTCGATGCATTCATTTATTGGGGTTGAACTACAGTCACACAAGTTATTATATGGATTCAACTCAACAGATTTTGTCTAGTTCATAGTTTGTCATCAATCATGCTGTATCTGGATAGTTAAAAACCAGCTATTATCTGGATCGAGTCACTTGAATCAGTCAATCAAGTCTAGTGAGAGCACTCAATTTCCTCCCAACACGTTTTGGATTACGTTGTACACACCGATAAAAACTTATTGCCGTGCCTTGCACTCTCAACGTGAGTTTGCTATGATTTTGCTGTAGAAATCTTTTCGCGAAATCAATGTTTGCTCCCCCAGCCAAAGTTACTATAATTTAGCATCTCGCTTACCTGATGCTAAATTGCGCAAACTGGCCAGACATAATGTATGTTTAAATTGACGAGCTCTGTAATTATCCTAAACGCTCCACTTATCCTAATAGGAGTAAAGGATGGACACGAAGCGTAAATTGAATACCTATAGGTGAGAGATAAAACAACAAGTCCTTAATCTGACATGATGTAGTGTAACCCTAATCTATGTATGATCTAGGAAAGAAAAACTTTTTAAGGGGAAGATGGGGGAAAGGTAATCAAATGATTATATTGATAGGGTGCAAATTATCAGAACTCGTAATCACTTTCTAGAAGATCATAAGGAATTGAACCTTTCAATCGAATACATTAAAAACTCAGGCGTATTTTGGTATGAAAGGTTTCAGTATTTCTTTGAAGGCGCATGCTCCAAATCGAAATCGAATAGGTACATTCGTGTCCCTTTTTAATAACAATAATAAGGGAAATTTTAGCATTCCATACTAGTCCGCATACTTTCCTTTCACAAAGTACAAATTATTACTGCAGCTTAAAAATCATTAAAAAGGAAACACACCCGAAATATGTTACTGGAATTTTATTTTTCTTAATTTTACTTTCAAGCATTTTTGACGCTGATTACGATAGGCACAATCATTAGTCATTTTCCCAAATCACGTTTTGTTTGCTAACATTTTGAAACATGGTTGGAAAGATCTATACTTGTTTAAAATATGGTTGAAAACTGAACCCAGTTAAAATATCTCTTGAGATGTTAGTTACATATTTTGCGTATGTTCACTTATAACATTCTTGGCCTGATGACGATGAATGACATGATAAATTTCTCGTTGATCCTACTATTTTAATTGACGAGATCATATATTTACAATACTTATGTCAACTTCACAGGCGTTCATCATCACGCTCCAGTAAATCCTACTAATAGTAAATTTCCTGTTAACTCGATTGTGGAGAAATGTTTACTTATTTTGCACACGAACTAAACCAATCAGTAACTGCGTTCAATTTGATTATTTAGGGCAGCAGTCATACGCAGTGTGTGTAAGCCTAGCCTGCATAGAAATATGACTTTCAGCTACATTTTCTCCTGATTCAAGGTGCCAAATAACATTTCGTACTTATATCCGTATCTCCCAGTAAAACCACTAATTCGCATTATTTCTCATAATATTTTCCACTTGAAAAATACCAAACAGGAATACATTGCTATTTAAAGCCGGAAATTGGTGTCAATTTAATATAGCAATCCGATAAACACTCAAAAGTTAAACACTGCATTAAATTGATATCGGATGACGCACAGTATTGGCATTGCTTGTTGGAATCAATGTTCAGTCAATATAACGGCTGATAGATAAGGACGGGATATGTCAAGTTTGCATTTTAATTGACAGGTATTGACAATCGCTGCTATAAATATCCTGAGCCAGTGCTGTCGATACGTGTTATTGGGCGAGATTTCGTGGAATTGAATCGTTCAAAAATGTTAACCTCAGAGGTTAGCCTCAGATTCAGTTTCAATCGTGCGGACATAGCCAAATTGAGATACGTACTTATAATACAAAGTTACTAATGAGTGGGCGGGGCTTGTATAAATGCTTTGATAATTAAAACAGAACGTGAAGTTCCCCTGATACATTATCATCTATCTTAACAGTTGAAGCTTCAAAAACATGTAGACTGAACTGATTGAACCATACTCTCTGCAAATTTTTTAATCCCACATGCATCCATCTTAAGCGTGTAGTCGTCATTGTAAAAACGTAAACTGCAGAGGATAAAAAAACAAATAAATTGTTCATATATTGGGCACGACAAACAGTAAAATGCTCAAAAAAACTTCCATCATGAACTTCATAGATGATATGATAAGTTGGCCATCTCTCTATCTCTTCGTTAGCTTTGGAGTTTAGGCTCATCCCGTTGTCATAATTGATGAGCAAATCATCAGAGCTCTATAAAAACTTTAGGGATATTTAAATGTAAATAAAGAGTCTTCAAGAGAAGATCAAAAAGCATTATGTAAATTAAGTGAACAACACAAAATAAGAAATATTACAAAGGAAATCTTACGGAATACGGAAGGGGTGTGGTGGTCAAGATAACCCCCTGGAGGTCATCTCGGGAGGTCTAATCTGTCTCAAAGATGATGCAAAAGAGGTTTTCTACATTGCTAGCTTTTTTCCTTATTTTGAGCATCCTCCTATTACACCAGAAAGAGCTCACTACATATATGATAACCAACTTGGATTCCTGTATTTCACTCCTTTCATTTCTCGCCTTTCCTCCATTCACAGCTTCCCAGTCCAGTCCTCTCGAAATCTCTTTTCCACTTATTTCCTTGCATCGCTTGCGTCGCTCCATCGTTTTTTTATGTTCCCCCTGTTGGTTTCTGCATCCTTTCATGGAAGACGAGAGTGCACCACCCTAGCCTGAAACCAAAAGTGACGAGACCCTTATAATATTCTAGCGTGTTCTAACACCAGGTGAAATGCAACAAAATCCTCGTATTTCATCCAAAGATGTCCAGTCTTAAAGGTGAACGATAAAACAGTGGTGGAGGAGCAGAAACATTATCTCTCCTGAGTAAAATATTGGAATTTGTATTGTTATGTTCAGAATTCGACAATCGAGATCTTTGGCACATCCCTGTTTTTATAAGTAATGAAAGTATAAGCTGAGCCTAATGGAGCAGGCAGAGGGAGGAAAGAAGGATTCCACACTTGCGCAAACAAGACTTCATTTTTTATAACAAACAACAAGACTTTTTTTTCATGTTTCTTCAGAACCCAACTTACCACGATATTTATTGTATTCTCTCGGGAAAATAATCGATTCATATATCCAAATAAAGTGTGACATTTTCCCTGGTATCATTTACAGGTCGTAAAGTATCCCTAAGTAGTTGTATGATTGTAAAGACCCAAGTTTTCATCTGTTATGATGGAGCATGCAAATCCTAATAAAAATTGAAACGACCTGCTCTAAACATATCTAACAAGAAGATAAAATGGAAAGTATTTTTTTAAGTTGAGGATTCTTTCTATGACGATGATGATAGCCATGCTTGCATATGTTTCAAGAATGTGACTCAAATTTTTGGGAGGCTATTTCCAAGGATAAGAATTGGAGCTTTTGAGCAGTTTAAATGAAAATGGTTATGGATAGGTTATCATTAATGGATACGGAGCACCGTTTTTGCATTATTTCATTTCGACCTCTTCCTTTGTTTAGCTCTAAACAGCATTTAAAAGCCTTTAAGGTTGTCTCTGCACGTACCTGAGAAAATAGCTGGGGTGTCGTGTGGTTGAGGAGACGCCTATAAAGGACGCGCTGTACGATGATCTAAGCATGTATATTGTAATTCGTAATTGGGATACGTTTCTTAAAAAGTTCCTTCCTGGTTTAAGTTATATATTGCCAGTTCGTTTGACAGTTGCAGTTGTGTTTTAGATGGCAGAGCAGATGAAACGCAGGATGACACCAAATTTCCATAAGGATGTACAAATTCCACCATTTATCTGCAATTCCTAGAGTGGCTACAGGGAGTACAGCTTGATGATGATAACAAGTAAATGTGTTTTCCTGGTCATCTCTCCGCTCCTGATGAATGAACATATATTTTTTTTCCTGGCTGTTTGTACTCAGCCGAGTTTGTAATTTATTGTAATTGTTTCGCAAGTTGTTTGCTCTCATTAAGAGGTTTAAGTAGGCAGTAATAGGAGATATGTCTTGGTCCACTTCAAGAAGTTGTTTTGAGCGGTGTCCATACGGATTAAGAATGCAGATGACAAGTAATGTGAATATATATGGAATTTCATAGAGGAGAAAAAATCCTTCGGAGAATGCTTGGTATTCTAATAAACCGTTTCTTCCCAGTCAACAAAGACGCCGATTGGAGTGGAAGAAATATGATGCTTTTCTGTATAAATGACTTTATTTTTGCTTAATGACTTTGGTTGGAATTTCAAATTCTAAAATTCCAAGTAAGATGGGTGTACAAGACTACACAGGTTGGAAGGTTTTCTTATATAATGAGTGGCTCTAAGCAAAGTGACATTGGGCGCTTCGGCAATGTTTCCAGAAGAAGGAACGAATCAATATATTTGTAAGCCAAGGCTAATATCGAGAGTATAATTTGATCAAAAAACCTGGTCAGCTATTGGTGACCTTATGTGAGTGATAGTTTCATAACTGTAATGCAGACATACAGTTGCGTATACAAAAGCGATAAATGGTTTAACAATAGAAACCAAATGTAGAGCAACCAACTTGTTTCCTGGTCAGGTGCACTTAATGCATTCAAGAAGTACCGCAATTGCAATTGCATAAGTATTTTCATTTCAAACAGGACTCCAGATTCTGGTGTTTTTGATTTGCATGACAATACTGGAGGAAAACCGTTTTATTTAGCCATTGTTCCTGTAATTATTGCGTCATTGTCATAATTTTTTAATCTAACCTGAAATAAATACTACTTCTATAGTATGTCCTTGTTTCAAGTGAAGTTCTATGACTGTGGATGATATTGTTAAGTTACTAATCTATGCTATTTCCTTCTGGCATACCTAAATTTAAGTTTTTGGATTAGTTTTATTTGAAAGGTAATTTTTAAAAGATATGTTACGTTTTAGGAAATGATCGTATTCTTCAGTCTCGGTAGTCTGTACTCAATATAGGAAGTGCCTCACGAGAGTGGCTTCTTACGACTACCCTTTTCCATGGTTTTTACTCCTTTGCATTTACGCTCATTAGCAAACATCAAATTGCAATGGAACGTAAATACAACCAACCAAGCGAACACAAATATAGCTAAGTATACACAACCTCCTCCAACCTCGTACTCTGTACTGTTATATGCATATATTTATAAGAAATACTGGAACCCGTTGGCTAACCAAGTAAAATCCTACTAAATTCCATACTATGATTTTACTTAGCTACATTTCCTGTCTCGGATCAATTGAATAGTCGAATCTTCATCTGTAAGTTACCATGACAAGTGTTATAGGATGAATCAGAAAATACAAAAAATTAATATGTCTGATGACGAGGACGTGTATAAGTATGTGACCACGCTGCTATTCTACAGAATCATCATAAAAAGTTTTTCTCTCTTCGCACCTTAAGCTATACCAGCATTTGACAACTCAGTTAAGCACTATCGCGTAGCATTGTGATACTCTTAACACAGACAATATATTGGAGTCTTAGACAAATCAATTTTGCTGGGTCGTCTCAAACTTGTCGAATATCCACACACGCATACATAAAAAACTAGCTGAATCTATATATTGAATGGGAAACCTCAAATTTATGATTGCATTCCAACATTTTTTTTTCCTGGCTGATTATTATGATTATATAAGTGAAACATAAATTACCCAGACATTTGCGTTTATGAGCATTTTTATCAGCACAATTTCCAGCACCGGATAGAACGATGATGGTGCTAATGCCCTGCGAGACTCGTTTACATTCCTGTGTCGCGATAATTCGTGATTTCATTTTATGAACATTATTAAAATATTTGTTTTGCACTAGCAGAAGTAATTTTATTTTACGAGGTACAAATGTACAAATAATGGTGATACTATTTACCATTAGTGATCATGTCTATTCTTTAGTGTTTTAGGTGCGCCGAGCTCTCCTGAAGTTTCTGGGATTGCACGGAAGAACCCTCATCTCCCTGTTATATGTAACCTTATGTTATAAAAATTAGTAAGTTCAGTAGCCAGAGTACACTAAAGACCTGCGGATTTGAAGAAATACGAAAAAGGTCTTAGCCTTTCGAATAATTCCACTCTTTTTTGAAAGCGACATGTAATGTTTCCGACGACGTGCAAGTTGAAGATGTCAAGTTGAGAAATGTCTCGCACCATAAATTATGACATTGCTATTCTTCAGCCTCAGCTAACGACAGGGCACAACGCTAAAAAGTGAGAAACGTGAACATTTTTGCTCACAGCGTGTCGTGGTCCAACACATGCCCATGGACCAAATTGAGCTCATCGATTGTTCTAGCGTAAATACGATTTTACAAGTGAGTCCACGACATTCCGAATCGGAACATGTTCCTTGTCCCCATCTACAGTTTACTTTGCGCTTCCTTATACTCCTATTTTTTCTCGCTTTCTTGGCACGTACTGCATAAATAAAAGTAAAATCATTGGGATCAGCGTGTCAATATAAATGTTAGCGATTGAGAGTGGGCTTGAATTTGAGCATGTCATCATTTATAAGAAGCAAGGAAGGCCATGCACCTGCTTTCGAACGCTCACGTAAAAATATAAACTTTTATTGGAGATGTTCCACCAAAACAGTTTCTGTATTTTCACGGGGAAACATCCCATTCATCTATGAATACGATACAATAGTACTGCTGACTTTTGGTGTCTATAAAGTTCACTATTGATTAAAATGGATTTGGCGGTTTATCGACCACTTAAAAATATCTTCTTTCTTGTGCATATGAAGGGGTTTATATCCTTCTGGAGTACACCCTCATTTAGACTCTGGTCCAACAGTGAACTTATAAATTGGTAATCTAATTCAGATCAAGAAAATTTCTTTTACATTTTGATACACAGGCTAAATAAGTTTGTTCAAATATCACCCAAGCGTTTTTTAGACTGATTTGTTTGATAAAACTGCTCCAAGCAAGATAGGGCTCATCATCCCTGTCATCACTTGTTGCCAAATGTCTGGCTGCTTGATAGGGATGATCAGTGGGTAAGTAAAAGGCTTTCATGTCTTTTAGGAAATAATTCATTTGATTGTAATAGGAAACGCTGAAATCATGTATAAACTTTTATTTCCTGCTTAAAACGCATAAAACTTTCCATGCACTAGCCTATGCATCCCATACCTTTTTTCGTCTCACTTCTGAAAATGGAAATAACCTCGTGCAGTTTATCAACGCTACTACCGACAAGGCATGATGAAAGGGTTTTAATAAGATTACATCCCCTATTATTTTAATGCATCGAGCCAGAGTAGAACAATCTTATCCTCACTCAACAGCTTTTCCTCCTAACAACGCTATCGAGTGTGTGTTCCTCTGTAAATCGTCTACATTTTAACACTTTGCTCATCAGCGAATGCAATTCAAAGTGCAACTTGAGTAGAGCAACTCCAGGCTTTTCTCCATCTCAGCATCAGCCCCATTGGTGAAAGGACAGAATAATCATCATCCCTATCGCCACACAATATAAAACTATTATCAGTCGGCAGACGGATGCACATGGGCATTGGGTGTGGTATCCAAACAAGTAGAAACGCTTTGCCAAAGACAGGAACAAGAAGAATGTGCGTCAGTGACTTGGCTGAAATGAGATACAGATCAAAAGTTGAAAATTGCTTATGCCCTATTTTGTTGAGCTGCTTTAGTTCCACTATGCTCCCATGTCTTCTGTAAAGATAGACAAACGAGCGTTTCACATAATATAAAACGTTAAAAGCAAATAATAGGTAATCTACGTCCCAATAAAATCGCGGCTTGCATTGCTTAATTTACTTATGAAAATTGCAGCCAGCCTGATAACATAAACAGTCATCATCAATATCAGCTCATGCTCCTTTAAAAAACGATGAACTTTTGCCCAGCCAAATGATACCAAATGTTGCTTAGATGATAACAGCTCGAAAAAAAATGCTTCTCTTTCATGCTCCAAGTGGTGACATTGTCTTCTAGATTAGGGATGGGATGAGCAAGAAGATTCTTCCTATTTGGAAAAAGGGAAAACGTTCAGATTGAGCAACAATATGCAAGACTCCTACTGAATTAGGGATTCATCTGATTTGAGAAAACTCACTCCTGTCAAGTACAATACGCACTAAAATATTTACAATTGTAAAAATACAAATTATTGAGCGTCCTCTAGGAAACTGATAGATAAAGGCGAACACTGCCAAAATCCGTGTGCATGGAATAATTCTGCAATTCTCACTGGCTGTTTGCATGTGGGTTCTGGTTAATACCAGATTCAGGAGGTTGATATGGCCCACTACTCTTGCAGCTACTTCTTCCTGTTTGACTAGGCGCAGTTGTGTCATTGTGGTTGTTCCATGGAAGTCATTGTCATATATGTACTGGTTTTCATGCAAATTCAATGTCATCCCAGTGCAAGTTCATAAAGACAATCTTGCTTTTCATAAAAATACTATTCAACTTGGACAAAACGCATTAGGGATGACAGCTAGCGAAACTCTCCGTCATATTTACACTCTGCAGCGTGTTGACTTTTACTGGGAATAACTGGCTGATATATTACGATGTTTAATTTTTTCCTAAATACTATACTCGAGCTGGCTATGTTTGCTGAGATTTTTTAACGGAATTGTATGACTCCTCCTTGTTATGGGCTACCTTACCTGTTAGAGTGTGGCCACAACCATACTGTTGAATCCACGAAGGAAAAAACGAGGAGCAAAGCTCCACTCTCATGTAGTTATGGCATATGCATAGTTCAAACATGTCAGGTAAAGGAAAGAATACATTCCATGACATAATGATTTGATTCATGGTCATCTTACGTCAAAAGCCAGAGTTCGTTTGATAATTAAATTAACCCTTTTAAGGTCACTGGCTAAAACCACAGTGGAGAGGTGCGTGAGGATTGCTGATTTGTACAAGAGGAGGACTGCTGATTGGAGTAATGTGCTTTACAAACACTTTTATGTGAGTACATGTGACAAGTATGACGTCTAGAGGATATTTGTGGGATGTTTGTATTGCAGTGGTTTAGCCGTTAATAGTGATTTGTGCCACTGAATAATAACTAAATGACTGCTACCGGACTAACAAATAGTTAACACTGTTTGATACTATTCTCTCCTTTCTGTCTTCTGTCTCCGATTACGGAGCTGGGGAAGCACGTACATTAAATAAACTTGGCGAAATCGTTTAGACGACTTGCTTTTTTATTGCTAGTATTTTTATTTTCTCATTTTGTTACAAGATAATGTTGGTTTGTCAAATTATACTTAGCTGACGCTGATGAGGTTCTTTTCGAAATGATAAATATGCTATGTTGTAATTTTTAGACAATAATTTTGACCAATGTCTGGTTTGCGAATTTCCATTCTCAAATAGATATGGGCTTTTAGTTTGCTACTTGGATTTTTACCGGCCTGGGCAGTGGCGAAAATAATAATCCATACAGACAGACGGACCATCCATTCTGCAATTGGTCAAAGCAAACGTAAAATGATACAGATCACTTAATTTACACTTTCATTTAGGAAAAAATATTGTTTGCAAAAGGTGTATAGCTATTTACGATAAACTGGTACTCCACATACATGTCAAACTAATAAGGCAAGCATTTATCGCAATTACTCTATCCTGGGAATCCGAATGACTGCAATGGATAAAAACAAGACTAACAATTCGACCACTGACAACTAGCGAGAATGGGTTTCCCGCTAGCTATTGACGTGCAAATGTGAACTTATTTAAATTATAACACCCGATAATTTCAAATGTGCATTGTTATTTACAATGCTAACTGCTCCCGATGAACTCCATACGAAAAAGGCGTGGATACACAACTTCTATTATCTGAAGGCTCACTGGTGTGGTGACGCATGTACTCTCTTGGATAGATAAATTTCTATGTAATTGCTTGCATTTCACTATTTGTAGTTATGTTTACGGTTGACTCAACTCCAAGAACTGTCTATCTGCTAGTTTTCTAAATACCTAAATGAGATACATTTGACAAGTGCAAATATTAAATTTCCGAGGAATGTACGCATGTGCAAGCTTTCACCATAACCCACGTAAGGATAACTTATCTGAACGATATCATTTGCGGAGAACGAGCTGGGAATAGAACGCGGAAGGAGTTTTGAAGACCTTGTAATGATTGCGCAACGTAGAAGGCAAAGGCACTCAACTCCATTCTGACCAAACATTGAAGCAAAACCTTCCACACTTTGTTATGAAATGGCATTAGTCGTGCTTGTCAATAAAACCATCCAGTTTCAATTGTGAATACTAATAGTATGAACCGCGATTGTGAATGAATTACTTCTAGTTTGAGTTCAACAGGGATCAGTAATTGCTTAATTAATAATTTAATGTAGCTTTTCAATTAAAAATTCATCAATGAATTGATTAATTGTTGATTGCTGAAATACAGATAATGAAGTTATTTCATTTCATTTTCAAATTAAAAATTAGGATCTAAAATCATAAAATCCTTGACATTTATTACGCAGCTCAATAAAGCTGCGTAATAGGATCCCTCTACTCACTGGGAGAATGTCCGTCCGTCCGTCCG
>JAQGAH010001114.1:0-18461 GCA_034696885.1 Lepidocyrtus paradoxus | reverse complement strand
TCTCCTCGATCGTACAACTATCGTTATCAGCGATAGAGGTCGATTCGAGACTGAATCGGCCTTATGTGTTATGTGGGGTACGTATCAGGTTAACTTTATCTTTTCCTTGCAAAGCTATGCAAAATTGTTGAATCCGAATTATCGCTTACAATCAAAAGGAGATTCAGTGCATTAGTTGCACTGATCATATCATTATCATCTTACAGATGTCTTCGGAAAAAAGGTGTTGAAGCATTTACATGTAGTTTGTATAAGTTTTACTTATAAGAGAAAGTATATGATTGTTTATAATTTTCATATGCCCGCAATTCAATGCATGAAATAATTGGCTTTGCACGTCTTAGCTGGGTTGTTGGTCGATATAGTATGAATTTAAATATTTATTAGAGGGTTTAGAGTGAGAAGAGCAGAATAGAGAATATGACATGTCTAGCAAGTATGCATTCATGTCGAGTAACCAAGATGAAGGACAGATGAGTTTAAGACAAGAGTCCATTTCTTTACCTCAAGAAAAAGTGATATTGAATTCTAATGCCTAAGGATTTGTAGAAATGAAACACGGCATGCAAGACATTGTGACTATTCTAATATTAAGTATTCATGTAGTTATCTATATGCACCACAACATGGTTTGCTTATCTCATTATTAGAGTGCAAACGCCACACGCCATTCATCGGTACAAAAAAAGGTAGTTTAAAAAGATTATAATAATAATCAATTATGCTAATGATAAAACGCATTTCTACCCAAAAAGTGCTGACGAGTCTCTTTTTCGCCTATAAAAGTAAGTCATTTTGTATTATATTATAATGCTATCGGTCAATGACAGGTTTAACAGTCTATTTCAATTCAGCTAAACTCTATTATTTTATCCAACAGCAAAAGACTGCCTTTGAGACAAGATGCATACGTTTCAACCTTGTTGTCCTTCGTCCCAATTAAGCTGATTAGCCAAGGTCTTCAAAAGTTCACAACATTTTCCATTTTTCCACTTCTAAAGATTACGCACCGCATATATGTGACTTACGATTAGTGGACATTTACAGCACATGCCATAAGTATTTAAGTCAAAACGGGATAAGTCAGTAGTCCTTTTGAACCATTGGAGTAGTCCTGAACACCTCTAAAGAAAGACTTGTGAAAATTGTCTCCGTCTCGGTTCCACCGTAATCTTTCTCTCGTCCTTTCCCATAAGTTTTATCGGTAACACGATAGAATTATTCATTCAGGAAAATGGCTACTTTGAACGTTCAGAACCCGGTATGAAATAAAAGCTAACTAATTGACTTGTTATATTTTTTAAAAACTTATTCTACCATACCCTGTAGCCACAGCCATAATTGTCAATATTTTATTTTAATTTTTTCAGTCTATTCCATACCTCGTCAAACTCAATTGACCATTGCTTAATCGAAGGATTACAGTCGAAGGCTGTTCTACTCCTTCATCAGTGAGGTATATTCAATACTAGTTTTAATTAATTAATTAACTTGCAGTCAGAATTTAGTTCTCATCATAATCAATGGTCGTATTAATTTTTTTCAGATTCGCTATCGATCTCAGGCTCGGCGGAGAGGCTAATGCTGACATTGCATTCCACTTCAACCCTCGATTCACATATGATACTTACCCCCTCCATGTCGTTCGTGATAGCAGGATCAATGGTGTCTGGGGAGTGGAGGAATTTCGCCACTCAGGCGAATTCCCATTTAAGCAAGGGGGTGAGTACAAACTGCAAATCGTATGTTTGAAGGAGCGCTTCGAGGTGCGTGTTGATGAAATAAACATCATTGACTCCTATAAACATCGTCTTCCCCTTGCCAATATAACTCATTTGGAAATTACGGAGGACACAACAGTCTCACTGGTCAAGATTGACAGTCCCACTAGTCCAGATGGGCTGTGAGACTGTTAAAAAGGGTTCCGGCGCAATTAAGAGGCGGCATCAAATCAGTCTATTCATAATTAAATAAATCAATTCAATCCAATGAATACATCTCCTCCTTTATAAATTTGCAAAATTTTCATGATACTGTTTATTCCAATTTGAATGATGATTTAA
This sequence comes from Lepidocyrtus paradoxus, assembly GCA_034696885.1. NCBI lineage: Eukaryota > Metazoa > Arthropoda > Collembola > Entomobryomorpha > Entomobryidae > Lepidocyrtus > Lepidocyrtus paradoxus. The sequence continues at coordinate 16,398 of JAQGAH010001114.1, read as the reverse complement.
TGAAATAAAGAAAGGTGCATGTGGAGTGTCCAAATAAATAATATTTTTTGAAGTTGGATGACATCTTTATTTCAGTTTCATTATTGCAAACTTTGGAGTGAATAGATTTCAAACCTTTTTCAAATTATTACTGTATTATTTAAGTACATTATGCATCTAAATTGTTGAAGCAAATGACTAGGAACGACGGGCAACCGCAACTTGTTTACGGAGGCATTGCATTACATTACGGTCTGCATTACGGAGCATGAATCACCTTTTGAATGGCCTTTTCTAAGAAATCACATATGAAATTAGAGCAAGATCATAAGTACATTTTAGTATTATTGAAGTATTATTTTTCTTTTCTTTTTTTTGAGCTTTTTTTCACTTAGATAGCACTCCTGCACTCACTTCTGGAACTGGAGGTGGGGTGCAAAGACGCTAATTTAGGATTTAAAAAAAAGTCCCGTCTACATATTTTCATTGCAAATACTACGTCAATTTCCCAAAAACTGACTTTTAGACGTGACCTGCTGGTGTTGCATGAAAAGTGAAATCTGTAACACTTCTATTATTAAGAGGAATGGAAAATTATCACCTGGCCGCGGTCTTCTTGTGTCGCATCATGGCATGTCCAATCATAGCATGCAGACCCTTGTGACTAATCTAATAATATTCATGTAGTTATCATGACCTGAATGACATGGGAGTTAGTAAAGAATGTTATAGCTTTTAGTTAAACTATCATGATCAGTTTAATCATCGCAACGTATAAGGCAGTTAACAGGATGCTATTATTGCATAATATTGCATTTAAACTCATCTGGGCTTCTTCAATTTTTATATTAAAAAACACCATTTTTTATTTTGTAAAATCAGTAAGGTAAGCATATAATTATAATTGTATAGTTTGTCATTAATCATGGATATAAAAAACGTAAATTATTCTTATTTACTTAATTTTTGTTCCTTGAGGTCAGAACTTATAGAGCAAGCTATATATTTAAAATCAGTATATGTCATGTGCATAAAACATAAAATATATTTATTTGTTAAATATTTAACGACAACAATTTTCTGTTTACCTCAATTTTCTATTTTCATGCAATCCATCCTCTCTCAAAACTTACATTAATTTGCATTCATAAAAACAAATATTTATAACGAAGGGAATGGAAACGGAAACAATCTTATTATTTGGACCGTTTTGGAGGGAGAGAGGGTGAATGTTGGAGCTGGCTAATCTGCAAAGCTTTACCTGTTGATCTCACATTGCCCCCTTATCAAACTATTTCCTATACATACTTATATATCTTTGTACAACTGGAATGTGCTATTCCATTTTGTTGAAGGAACGGTATTGTTTTCAAAAACAGGAGCCGATTAACTATGTTTCTAATTGCTATTATGTATACTTAAACCTTACCACTAAAATATGACAAGTTGTCACTATTCTTTAGGATTTCTCTATTCATTTGTCTTTCTCCAAGTCAGCATCATTTAAGGGAAGGTAATGAGCAGATTCCCGAAGCTAAGTTGCTTTCTACAACATTCCGCGGAAACTCCGTCAACTCCGTCCGTCAAATTGCAGGGTTTGCGGCGAACCTCCTCGTATTCTAGTTCAACACTCCCATCATTTATAAATCGATCACCTAGCAAGCTGCAAAGTGTCCGGAAGGTGGAGGGCTGGCAAGGGGTGAGCCTGCAGTTTAAAGCTTCATTTTTGACTGTAAGCAATTAATGTAAAAAAAGATGAAGTTCATAACGTGGGGGAAAATTTCCTCCTGATAGCCAGTAATCTTTACATAACGATAAGATTACTTTTGGCAAATGCATTTAATTTGTCTTTGCTTACAGCCAGTTTGCTTGGGATCGCAGCAGTGGCGGGTTTCCGTTGTCCCAACAATATCCCGATATATTTCCTCTGTTCCGTATGGACAGAGTAATGTTTTCGGGAGCCTAGAAAATCCCGTGATATCGGTACAGATATTTCCATTGGAATCATGATAAATTCTGTAATGATATCTGAACATTGTGTTGTTGTCCGCCATTGAGTCTCTCAGGTTGGCAAGGTCTCTCAGCCCTTGGTACATCCCTGTGACAAGCAGTCCGATAATTAGGCATATTGCAACACCTCTCAAATATCTAAACCTCCTTTCCTGAGCCTGATCCTGTTCCAGATCCATCTTTGTAAACCAGGGAGACAATTATTTCACAAGTTGGTTTTGTTCCAAGATATTTTCAAGTTGGAAAGCAAGTGCAGCACAAGAATGACAGAGTCTTTCCTCCTAATTAATTTAAGATGTTGACTGTGACAAATTAAAACAAACAATGGCAAAGAATAACTTTGTTGCAAAACCATTTATGAACTGTCACAGGAGGAGTTTCTTCTTGGACTCAATGCATGGATGGACTTATTTAAGAAGCTGGTCAATGTTTCAATCCTCTCAATCCTCTTTCAATCGTTTTACGTTGAGCGCTTAAACGTTTTTATGACTAGTAAATATGTACTGATTTGGCAATGACGTGACCTGGCATCTGCGTCCTTTGTCCAGAGGTAGCCAGTGAGTGAGTACTGAGATCTTTTCGTATTGTTTTAATTGGAATTTCAACGTGATAGAACGTTTTAAGAAAGCTGACTCAGGCTTTCTTCATGTTATCTGCAACATAGTTAAAGCTTAATTAAGATGCATATACATATAATATGATTTATGATACTAGCTGAGAGCTACCTAAAAAACACTTAAAGCATTTTAATATAGAAAGGGAATAGGAATGAAAAAACAACTGAAAGTTGGTGGAGATTGGAGATGTTAAAATTGAAGAAGGAACTGTGGAAATGGGTTTAGTTAGAAGCTATATGGGTGTATAAAATGAAAAATGTGAGCTTTGATGTGTGGACAACAAGTCAGGAAAAGAAATCATCATCAATCGATGGACGTTGTAGTAGTGGTAAGATGACTAACTTTTATTAGATCAATATTTATCCATGTATTTTCTTCTAAAGCTGGCTGAGGTTTCAGGGGGAGTTGACGCATTTAGGTTATCAGAATGTAATATCTTTGTTAAATGGAAAGTATGTATAGTCACAGTAAGTTTGTGGCTCATTCGGAATAAATTATAATGAACTGTTTCAATGTTCTGGATACTTTGAAGTGATATTATATGCCTACTGTATTATAGATACTATACTTAGTAATAACAATGACATTATAACAAAATTTGACATTATCTTGTTGTAATTTTCCCTTGCCATACAACCGTCTAGTTTAGCTCCGGAGTCTAATGAGTAATGAGTAATGACGCATGCATATAGTCGCATTTATAAGCTATGAATGTGGTTTAATTCTTCCTTACCCACGGTCGGAAAAAGTCCGAGTTGTGCTGATCGTGGAACTTTAAAGATAAACATAAAAAATAATGGACAAATAAAGTAAAGTGCATCCTTCTCTTCCATTTCTCTCCACCTTTGACCCCTTCTAAACTCATTAAAGATACAGTTTAGGCTCACTTCATTACTAATCCATCGGTAAATATTTGTAGATGGTGAATACTACTTATATGATAGAAAATATGCCACGAGTGAGCGCAGAAGCAAAAGTCGTCGTTTCCATTTCGAGCTATGATTTTATTTCCTTAAACTTGACCTTCATTGAGCTGGTGCAAACACAAAGTCGTAAAACCAATACATTTTTCCTGCTGGATCAGTCAGACACGACAAGAGAAATTGAGAGAAAATGTATAAGATTGATGAATAAATGACAATCCAATTTCTTACTTTTTCTTAGAAATCTTTTTCAAAATGCCCCATTTTGAAAAGTCAAAGATTCTATGGAAACTTCAGCATAAAGTGAAATTCACTTCAGTAAGGAGTCATGCCCAGAACAAAGCATGGTCAAAAAATCAAAGCCCAATATGTTGGACAATCCAATCCAAATGTTGTTGAGATGGTCATAAGGTCGCATGGGGATGGAGGTCTTTACTATAAAAAATCGATTGTCATATGTCATTTTACGACTACATATTTCTTTGTTCAAGAAGACAGCAGCAAGCATTTGTCATTAATTACTATGTATCAGTTTTTCATATATTCGTTAATGGAATACTTTTTTTTCATGGATTGCATGCAAGTAAAATTCGTTTCCTATATATTGTCATCATCATCAGTCATCATTACCAATTTCAAGTGCAGTACTCGTGAGTGCGCGTTCACAGCTCATGCCACGCTATTCTGCAAAAACACGAGAATTTCGCATTGGGAAAAGGTGTGCTTTTTGAGGGTGGTGGCGCCTGGGCAAGTCAGTGAATCAAGTCGACTAACGCGTTTGCCCAAGCAGACAAGTACAAGTACGCTTTGGATAAGTTGACAATTCGTAGAGATGTCTGATTTGTTGCGAAGAAAGGGTAACCAAACGATGGAAGCAAGCAACGATTATGATTAGTATTATAAATTGCTATAAAAGTGTTTATTTATCCCACTTTTCAGAGGACATTGCAGAAATTGGAGGTTAGGGGGTTAAAGGTTTTTGCTATGAAAGAGGCCCGTCGGACGCCGGTCGGTGGGTCAACACTGCAAATGTCTGACATTAATATTACAAAGAATCTAATCTAATCGGACAATAAACAAAAAATATGAATACAAATGACTTGACTGAAACCAAATAAATGTGTTTTTATCCATTCTTTCACAATTAGTTTAGTTTAGGCTCTTTGTAAAATCTTCCTGATTACTGTTATTTACTCTTGACAACGGGTTTTACAAATGATTTTAAAAAATTGCAATTTCAGCCGAATTTTCAATTACTTGCATGTATTTTCGTGGAATTCATAACATATTAAATGTACTGAGAGAAGAAATTCGGCTGAAAAAAATCATTTCCAATTCATTTTCCTGAATTACAGTTAAATTAGACTAAAGTTTTAAATTTTTATCGATTTCGACCTCTAAAGAACTCACCTTTATTCATGTTTTAAAACGTGCCCGTTGTCAAGAGTGAATAACAATAAGTCATAGGATTTCACCAAAAAATATCTAGATTTAGATGTCGAATCTTGAAGTATGTCTGGATATATGAACCTTTACAATGGTTATTGGAGTCATCCTGAACCCTGGCCATGAAGGGTTCGTCTCTCTGTCTTGATTTAACATAATTACAAAGAAACACCAAAGGGCTAAAAACAAGGGTATTTCAAATGAGTGCTCTCTTACAACGCCCTTTTTTGTAGGAAAGAAAAGTCGATGTCCTATAAACTGGAAATGGAAGCTTTAAATCAGATCAGATTAGAATATCAATATAATTGATATTTTAATAGTTCTTTTCATTGCTCCAGAAGCGTGAGAATGACTTGAACAAAGTCATAAAGTGATAATACTATGCTAATGCTAATGCTAATGCTTCCAGCAGCTAATGCTCCCTCCTCATCATCATCATCGTCAAACTAATTTTGTGGCAGTTGCGTTGAGAGCTGGGCTAAGGGAAACCTGAAACTTATGTACAAGAAATGGAAATGCTCAAAGTAGCATATAGACCAAAATGTAGTCTAATCTTCAGCTTAAGCATGGCAATAAAATGACAATAAGAAAAATGCATAATCTACTTTGACTTCCTTCATAAATAGGGGTTTTCCATCCAATATCTTAATATCATTAAACTCCAGCCCATAACTGAAAAACAGAATGAAGCATGTAAGAACATGTAACTTCAATTGGAAGTCAGCATTACTCAGCATGACAAATTAGCAAGTTCCTACAATCCATTCCTGTTCCTATATTATGACAGATATGAGTGCAGCCTCAGTAGTTTATTTTTGAAGAAAAAAGGGATTAAAATTCTTTTTAACGTGGCGCCAGGACATCGACATCATCATCACATCATCCTGCATTTGTATTGGAAATGACTAGGACGTGTCAACTGTGCTACCCGAACTCCTTATCCATGCTAAGTTTTTTGATAAAATTTGCTTTTCTTTTTGTAGAATTTCCCTCCTTAGTAATTTTCCTACAAATGAGGAGCGAAGTGAAAGAGGGCAGACTAGTTATGCTTATCTTCCTACAAGTGTTGGGGGTTTGGAAAGGGTTGAGCTTTCCAAACTAATGCAGTGGATATGGGCAGCTGCACCTGCACATTGCAAAATTCCATTGAAGACGTGAAGAAGATGAGGATGATATAGGATTTCTACTGGTCCATGATGATAACGATGATCGATAAATGCAATTGTGCTTGAGCTGGTTCATTGGAAAATGCATAGGTTTAGGGAAGATATCTAATTAGCTATATGCTCTGTTTTAGCATGCAAAAAATTATGCATGACTTGGCTGCGCTTTTCTGCAATATCCCGCTTCGGTAAAACTTGAAATAGAAGGTCTGACACGATATCAGTATCTTGTCTGGAGTCAGTCAGTAGCCCGAAATCTCTGAAGGTGTGAGGGTCTCATCAACCCAATTTTTTAAGTTTGCTTAGAGGAGCTGTTTGTGCAGTACTAAAAATATAGTCTAGGGAGAGTGTCTTTTGAGGCTAGAAAAAATAAACTTTGAGCTTTGAAGGTTATATAGTAGACGGGAGAATGATCTATACTTTTAGAAAGGATTTGAGAAGGTTGGCGGAGCCGGCATATCTTGTTGGGGTAATTCGGTTTCCGGGGAAGGGCACCCCGAACCCGTCCCCGAAGGTTGGGGCACTTAGGGTGGGCTCCTTGAGTGTCAGTAGAATCCATGGGAGGATGGAGAAAAAGCCCGAAAAGAGTGAAAAAGCTTCTGAGGAAACACTTGAGTATAAAGAATTTTGGGAAAAGTATCCCGAATTGGTGGATACGATCATTACGACTCCGCGGCTGCTGACATACGAGGAGCTAAATGCTCTTAAGGTCATGCTCCCGCTTGAAATCTCTGGGGATCAACTTACTCCAAAGGCTGTGGCGGAAGTGGAGGTCAAGACGGAGGTCATGACGGAGGAAAAGCCAGGTCCATCTAAAGACGTCATGGGGGAGCACGGTTCAGCTGCTGTGCCTGCTGTTGCTGGGCCGCCTTCACAACTGCCAGCAATCCATATGGTCCAGCCAGAACGACAATGTTTTAATGTGAAAATGGTGAATGGAAAACTGCCGGGGAGAGTGACGCCTCCATCCCCTTATCAATACCAAGTGCCAATGAATCATCCTCGGATATTTGGTGACCAGCCGCCCAGGAGATTCCAGCCACCCATGAATACTGAGCCTGCTTGGCAACGCGCTCGCTTGGGATCCGAAGTCGGCAATTTTCCAAGGCGTCATTTTTTTCTTCCTGGAAACCTTGCTGGGAACCGAGTTAATGGACAAGGTAAACTAACCTTTTAGTTTTACTTGTTTTCTTCCCAGATAACCCTGCCCTTAAATAACCCTCCAATGCCAATCTTTAATAATTTTAGTAATCCGTGGTCCAACTAACCACGCCTCCCTACACACGGTGGGACTGGGACAAACGGTGTCTCCGATTCCGGTAAACTCACGTTTCCAGAGGGATAACCCCGTCCAAGTTTCCCAAGTAACTGAATGGACGGCAGAGTGTACTTTGGATACAATTCCGGAGGAAGCCAACGGAAATAACAATAACAGTTAAATTTGGGGCATTTTGAAAATTGTAAGCTAGTGGACGCATTGCGCCCAAAGCTTAACAGGAAAGTGTCTAATCTATGCTAATCTACTCAATCTTTCCATTCCCAATTTAATGACTTAAGATTTCTATCTTTATTTGAAGTCCCAGTTAACTCAATCTATCCAAAATCCATGCATGACTATAAGACTAACCTTGTAGCCTTCTCTTCCTTTTTACCCATATTTGACTTGCTGGGATTAGTTTAGGTGTTTGGGTGAATTAGCACTATAATTATTAAATTACATTACCGTGGTTACGGTCATTATATTAAAAGATATTTTTTTTAGACATCCCTAAATCAATTATTTTTCTTCTTTCGTCTGCTCATATCCATTCCAAGGGCTTTGAATTTTCTTTGAGTAAGGAATTCACGGAGAAAAGCTTTAAAAAATGTATTTGATTTAAAATTGTATTGAGGTTTAAGCAACTAAATTTAACTTTGTTTTTTGTTGGGAAATAAATTCTATAAACCAAGTTTACATTTGACTCCCGTAATCAATAATATTCGTACAACTGTTGTGGATTTTTAGTAAAATGTGTAATTTACAATTGGAAAAACTTTTTATATTTTGTGTAATCTATAATTGAGGAAATGAAAATTTAAAGAACTCTATATTCTGTATCTAATCTTTTCCCTGTACTCGTCTAATCAATGTATGTACCACTCTCATCTATGAATCTATGGTTTTCATAATTAAAAGTGATCCAATAAGAACATAGTTCAATAAAACCTTAGTTTTCACAATGATTATTGCTAAAAAGCTAATTATGCCACGGCTATGGCCATGACAATGCTAACAATGACAAAGACAAGACATAGCTGGTCACTCATTTCTAATTTGACCGGTGAAACTTTGAAGTACTACTTAAATAATGTTACTTAATTGATATAATTTGCTCCATAGAACAATAAAGGAAACATGACTAGATACAATCAAAATTTTAAACAACATTCCAACTCATATATCGTTAATGTTCTTTCTAAATAAAAGCTTAATTAAAAATAAGCGTCATTTATCATATCCCATCGTATCAGGCCACGACAGCGAAAGCAAGCAATTTCAGTCAGTTTGCTCTTGCTCTGCTCTGCTTTCCTTACCCTAAAATGCAGAAGAACTAGAAGAAGCGCAGACAAAGGCAGAGGCATAAGGCAACGTGCTCTCATTTAGCACATGTTCTTCTTAGAGCCTGTCCTTGCATTACGTTGTTGTTTGAGCTTGTTTTATCCTCACCCATCTTATCACAGCTGCATTTCCAATTGATGATTTCCAACTGATACAGTGTGAATTAAGTGGGTATGTATGTTTGGGGCAGAATATAGTCAAAATGATGACATAGTGTAAGGATGAGCTCTCACTAGTCACTTTCTTCTTTTCAGAGTGGAGCCGGCTCTAAAAAAAGGCATTCACAAACCTCCTTTCGCTGTTTTTATTTCATTTGGCTTGTCAGTTTTTGAGTGTCGGCTTCTCCCTCCTCATCATAGTAGTGAATTAGTTAGCTCATCAAATCTAGTTGAGTTTATAACAACTATTTATATAGTTATAGTTATAAATATAATAGGAGTAGTTTTTATGATACAGTCAACAGTGACAGTGGGTTGAGGTAAGACTTTAAGAAATCAGTCGTAATAATTCTATTCATGTCATCATAATCACTATTTAGCACATTAGTAAGGTAGGATTAAGGATATCTAATCAGTGGTGAATTGAATGTTTAGAATCAGTGGTTTTCTTTACCTATTAATGACTAACTTGTTAATTATCGATTTAATGTTTAATACACACGTCGCTTCGATAGTTCCAATTTACTTAATTCAATGTTATTCAATGTTATTCAATGTTATTCCTTATTTAGATTGATGAAAACGAGCTGAATGTTGGTGACCGGACGAAACCAGGGCTGAAAATCCCTTAACGGTCAACAGTTGACAGTAAACGGCGCTCTTACATTTTAACGACGGAACAACCAGTAACTAACAGCAGCATGGCAACTTCCAAGGTCTCGACCAGTTCCAAAAGAAAAAGTGGGGGCGTGGAGTTGGAAGGTAACATGTGGAATGAGTGTTGTACTAAGGACCTGGATACGAACCCTTGGATTGCTCCTGTTGAATATTTTAAGCATGTAAGTTGAAAGGAATTAGAAATTGTGGAATTTGATAACCAACCTCCTTCTTTCATAAGTATTTCAGTCATAGCACTCGGTAACTTTTAAACTTAAATCAATAAGAAAATATGCATGTTCTTTACAGACGCCATTCGCCACCAAATGGCATAAGATCGCAAAGCCTGGGCTATTCCTGGAGATGCCAAATCCGTATACGGAGACGATGGTTGACGGCGATGTGTCGAAGTTGAAGTGGTGGTTCGCAGAAGTCGTCAGATTTGCTGGTTCGTTCCGCACTTCAGTTTGGTGTTGGACCAAAATGCTTCTAGCTCTAGCGACTGTCGAAATTACATTTTTTTCTTATGTTTAATTTCATTTTTCATTCCTTGTGGATTAGGGTACAGGGCGTTGGTAAGATTTGTGAAGATGGATGGGGACCAAGGGACTACAAAGTACACATGGCTCCCCTTCTTTTCTGACATACCCCACCAGATTGGATATTGTGCGAAAAATGGGATAGAGCTCGTTCCAGTGCAAGGTTGACTTTCTTGATCTAAATATTAATTGCTTGGGGAAACTTCATTCAGTTCATTTGAATTGTTTCACAAAATATTTGCATTAGTAAATACCTGTACTGTATATATAAGTAAGTTTGTAGCTAGCTAATGTTGCCTCATTGTAAATTGTAAATATTTTAGCTGAGCTGCCACAACTGGATAAAAAGATATTAAAGGAGAAGCAAGCCAGCTTGAAGGGAAAGGAGACATTAGCACCAAACCACTATCAGATTGTTTGCCTAGAATTACAGAAGAAAGCTCAGTAAGTTGTCATTTACGAGATGGTTGGTAAATTCTGTTGTCTTTTGGGAATGAGTTTTATTTTCATTTTGCTCACTGACCAAATTCTTGATTTACAGACCCTTCGTCAACGGAATGTTCGTGGAAGCCTTGAATATTGAAGATTGCAGCCAATATCGTCTAGCTGAAGTTGTAAGGATGGTTGGAGACCGAGTAAAAGTCAAATACTGCTCTCGAAGCGATCCTGGGTTCTGGTTTAGCCAACGAGGAAATTCCATCCATAAGCTAGGTTGGTGCAGAACAATCGGGGTTTCGGTTGAGGAGTTGGAAGCATGGAAGCTTCCTCGAAGGGATTCAATTGACACTGACAGAAGCTTAATCAGTCATTACAACCTTCCCAAGACACCAAAGAATATTCAGTTGAAACAGTTCATGGCATTTGAGTTGAGGCATCCCGTCCTGCCCCACAAAATTGTTGCTGGTTATGTAGCCAAGGTACTTGAGCACGGTTTCTTCTTTGCTGGGACGGACTGGACTCGAGCGGATGAACTGGTCGAGATCATCCTTCATGTGACTTCGGATTATATTCTGCCTGTGAATTTCTGTCGGGACCATGGAATCCCAATGGCTCCACCCCAGGATGTTGTCGATCCGGATAAATTCGATTGGGAAATTTACTTAATAACGAATCCATATGTTAGATCAGCTTTGGAATTGAGTGCGGTTCGACGACCACCTAATCCATTCAGGAAGGGCAATAAGCTTGAAGCCATTGACGTTGTTAAGGCTAGCAGCATTCGACCAGCAACTGTGACTGCGGTTGCTGGCCACCTTCTAAAAATACATTTCGACGGTAAAGATGATAAGGATAGAAGCTACCAGTGGGTCTCCTGTGCATCGTCCAGCATCTACCCAGTTGGGTATGCAGAAATGGTGCAACACAAGACAAAAGGCCAACCCGAAATGATTGTTTCTTCTACTGAAGAGAAGGTAATATTAACTTCATTCTCCAGTAAAAATCAACCTTCTGCACGTTATACGGTTCTTTAAAATTATCTAATTGCTAATCTTAGGAATTTACTCTTATTTCAGTTGGAAAACGCTTCCCTAGAAAAGTGAAGTCTGGAGTTCTAGGAAACAGATGCATTTCAAAGCCCGATGGACTTTGTATAAATGAATTATAATTAAGCTGTTAGACTGTTTGCTGTGGCAAATGGAATTTAAATGTCTTTTTTAGCGGTGTTGTTGTCACTTTTTTGAATCCACCTAATAAATTTAGCGTACGACCAACGTTTAATATATGCAGTATGAGTTGACGTAATATTGGTTATGAATTTATGATATATGTATATTATTCTGAGAAATGACGCTTATTTTTAATAAACCTTATTTAGAAAAACATTGACGATTTATGAATTGGAATGTTGAGTAAAATTTTGATTGGACCTAATCATGTTTGCGTTATTGTTCTATGGAGCAAATTATATCAATTTAATAACATTAATTAAGTAGTACCAATTTTTAGGTATGTATATAAATATCGGGACCGGGGCATATTGAGAATTTCTATATTCTAATTACTAATTCTAATTACTTATATTTTCCAACTTGAACCAAGTTATCCAAGTTTGACCGTGAACATGGTCAAATTAGAAATGAGTGACCAGCTATGTATGTCTTGTCTTATAAATAGATTCAAAAGTGAATAACCAGAGATTAGTATTTTGGTGGCATTGTCATTGCCAGGGCATAATTAGCTTTTTAGCAATAACAAGTACCGTTACCGGTTACAGGGCTTCGCCCAGATACAGATTAACTGCATATATCCAGGTTACTCATCAGAATTGTGAAACGATTAAAGTATTATGGATTAGCAACCAACACCACAATTTCTTTAAATACGAATGAACTCAAACTCAAATTCTGACCTATGACTCAGTGACGATTTGCCCTTTACCATAGTTTTATAAATACATAAACCTAGCCTCACCTAACCTATACAGGGTAAATCGAAGCAAACCTATACAGGCCAAACCATACCAACCCAAACATAAACAGGCCCAACCGAACCTAACCTAATCGAACCTAATATATATACAACTGAAGCAAGGGTAGAATAGGTTAAGCTTGGGGGAAATTGTTACTGGGCAAAAATTGGTCAGAATTCAACTACTAAAGGGCTTATACATGGGCGTATATGGGCGATAGATGGGTGCACCGAGAAAATGGGCAATTTGCATGATTTTCGGTTTTTATCAACCCTGACTTGTTTTTCATACTCTTTTAGTCTATCAAAACGCTAGCAGAGCTCATTTTGATGTAGCTTTGCTGAGCTATGAATTTTTGAAATTTTGCCAAAAAATCGGTTTTTTGCCGATAACTTGAAAGGGAAGGGGGAGGCACGGCCTTTTTATTGCAGATTCGTGATCAGCATCCCAAGATAAGATACGTACACACGATATGAGCTAAATCCTATGTAGAAAAATTTTGGCCATGGGATTATAGTATTATGGATTAATCATTGTGAAAACTAAGGCGTTATTGAACTTTGTTCCTATTGGATCATCGTCACTTTTATTAAAACCATAAGTCCCGAACTTAAAAAAGGAATGATTATCAATTATAAAATGAAGTCAATAATTCAAGTTGTTTTGGCAAGGTCCTTGGCAAGATGATAGGCGACCATGACTTGGTCCTCTGTTAGGAACCCTTCTACTAAACAGGCTTTCATTAGTTGCTCTGCTGAATTCCCTGCGAAAGAGTTGTTGAGGAAAACTGGGAAACCTCGGATCCGCGTTTCCTTCCGGTCAACCATAAGACATAGCGGCACCCTCGTCAATCCCAATACTTCGTCGTTGGAGAGGATCTTGCTCAAGTTCCTTTCCATAGACTCCATCTCTTCCAACGTAATCTTTTAAAAGAGGCAAAGTTAAAGTCAGCCGTCGAATGCGAAATAAATGAAGGGTCAAAGACTAAAGTTATTACCTCGGCTGAGAAAAAGTGCAAAATGCAGCTTTTATGATTGGCGCCAGTTATACTCTCCGGTACTGAAGTTAATATATACTGTGGATTCGACTTAAGCTCCAACTCCATTTCCTCCCGGACCTCTCGGATCAGCCCTTTCTTAACGACTTCTATGTAAGCTTCGAAGTTGTCTGGACCAAACGTGAAGTCTGCAATTTCATCGATTTCTCCTCCAGGAAAGCCAAGTCTCCCGTCGAAACGGAGTTGCATCTAAAACGATCCGAATCATTTCATTTCCCGTTGCAGTTCTCAGAAAGCTCGTAAAATACAAGCTCGTATCTTATTACATAAGAGTCCTTACCATAATCCTATACTGTAACGGGTACTTGTCTATCAGCACATCTGTCTCCTTTGCATGACACCACAGAAAACAATGAGCAGCGTGGAGGTCGAATCCCTTCATTGTCTCGTAATCTGTAACGTCCTTGTAGGTTATCTTGGATGGCCACGGACACTTGTGTGCTTCTTCCGATCTTGGCTTCCTCACCCCTTCCTTTTCAAGACGGTCCAAATAAGATCTCCATTTTGGGGCGTACAAGTCCCAATTCACTCCCTTGGCTGATTTAAGATTGTCTGCCATTTCTTAGAAAATACAAGACACAAATATTTTAGCTAACGATCAAAAAATACATATAACCATTCACAACTAAACCCCCATATTTAACTTGATATGACTGAATATGTTAGTTGTTTTTAATTAAACCTGATAATGATTTTGATGACCTATCCGGCACCATCAACACTATTCACGTCATGTGTTCTCCTGTCAAGAAAAGCAAGATGTTTTTTCCCTGCTGCTCAAAGTTTCTCGATGATGCTCTGGCAACCCATGCAAGCAACATAGTTGGCAGACAATCCAACAAATCCATATAACGAAACCGAGGCTTAAGTCATCTCGTGTGGAGGAATTCCATAATAATTACTCATTGTACTTGACACCTTTTATTACAAAACTGACAAAAATTATGTGACAATATTAAAACTTAATACAAATGCTAAATTTATGCTATTTTTTTTACAAGACATTGAATACTTATAACTATTTTCAGTTTAGTTTAGACTTTCAGGTTCAACTAATATTAACATTCTTGACACATTCACTAATCTCTTCCTCCATGGCTTCCTCCTCACAGGCACTGGCAGCAGCCTCCAACTCCACCAGGTCGAAGCCGACTTCAGCCTTGTCGTAATTTTTAAAGCCCTTTGGAGTAAATGAATGAATGATATAGTTAAAAATTAAACTGTTGATAAATTACCAGTTGTTATAATTGGCTAGTTAGGTTAAAATATGAAAACGTCTAGCACGATTGTATTTTTTATATTAAATATTTAAATGCACCTTTGAGAGAGCGGCCACAATTGAAGCGAGTGTGGTTGGCTGATTGGCAACCTGCTGGATCCAGACGCAGTACTCCTCCACATATAACTGATTGAGTAAATAGTAGGGCTCCCTTTTACTAAAAATGTCGCGGATATCCAGTAGGCATATGAGGACGGCAACATGCCCTGTCAAATAATTATTTATATTGCGATGCTATTATTGACAAAATTAATTCTTTTTTATAACGATTTTACAAATTATATTAACCAGAGATTAAAAAGTTTTAAAAGTTTCCTTACCGTTCTTTAGAATCTTGATCACATCCATCATAACCCTTCTGGAGAGTTGCCAGTGTCGGAGGAAAGGGTAGGCAAGGGAACGCCTCATACAGGAATGGATCACATCATGAATGCAGTCAAAAGTCTGAAGAATTATAATTTAAAAGTGATTATTAATTAAAAAACCTGGGCAATTCCAAATAAAACGATACAAGAATTCAACTTTTGAAAACTCATTTCATTACATCAAACCAGGAGAGGGTCCCACTCAGCCTGGAAATGTTCCAGGGACTCTCACAACAATGGTTCCCCTCCGTGACCCTCCAATCATAGCAATACGCGTAGAGCAAGTCGACCAGCCCTAAATAGGTCCTTTTCACCCATATCTTGCTATCAAATAGGAATTCTCTGTTCCCGAGTTCCTTCAAGGTCTCCTTATTCTTCTCCGTAAGCTCCTTCAACGATCTCTGATCTAACTTGAACTGGAGTGCTGTGGAGACTTCCTCATTCTCCATGAGATCCGCGAGATAATGATCTTCTCTGAATTTTTCCTGCTCGGCAGCCAATCTCTGGGAGCGGCGTGAAGACTCGGGGACAACGTCTGGATTCTTGATTTCTGATACTTCCCCTAGTTCCAAGGAGTACTTATCGTGGAGGCCGCTGTGATTGTGGAGGAAGCCGTAAGGATGTTTTTGTAGGAGGACTGAGGAGGACGGGGACATTTCAACGTCCACACTTTGCTCGATAAACCAATCATCTTCAGAAATCTCTTCGAGGTTGCTGCTATTTTCTGTCACTTTATCTGACAATTAGTTAGCAATAAATTACTTGATTTCATCTGTCCACTCCATATGCATTATTACCACTATTTAATTTCTTCAGTCGCAGTCGCAGATTGTAATTTGACACATTTACCTTCACTTATCACCTCAATCAAAGGTTTAATCCTTGTCTTTTCCCTTTTGGGTTGGAGGAGAGTGGTCAGCATCTCCAAGTTCGGGAAGTGCTCCCCCGGCTGGACCTTATTCAGGGTGATTGTATATTTCCCATCATCCGCGTTATAATGAGCTTGGCTATCCTCTGCTTCTTCCACCCTTCCTGGAAGACTCAATCTGAAAGATTAGGAAACAATTAATGGCTAAATTAAAACCAGTTTACAGAATTAGATTTAATTATCCATAATAAAACTTGCTCGTTGAGTAATGCAGAATTAAATGGGTTTGAATGATGATGCGATGAGCATTTCTAAACTGACGTCATTT